>JAZAVI010000695.1:0-57666 GCA_036326025.1 Chrosomus eos | reverse complement strand
GATTCTGACGCAAGTGCTAAGATTCCGATTGGCCAAGAGAAAAAGTACTAAGATTCCGATAGGCCCAGAGAAATGTCAATTATAAGAATTATCCAATAATATTTCGCAATTCTAGGGCAGCCTATACCCCCCCCCCCCCCCACCCCCGAAAAAAAACTCTCCGGTTCTACGCGATTCACGTGAATGACCCATTTGACCAAGAAAACGGCGATTATCGCCGAAAAGCGACAAGTTTGCAGGTCTGGAAGTGTAGTGAAGGTCTGAAGTGTGGTGAAGGTCTGAAGTGTAGTGAAGGTCTGAAGTGTTGTGAAGGTCTGAAGTGTTGTGAAGGTCTGAAGTGTGGTGAAGGTCTGAAGTGTGGTGAAGGTCTGAAGTGTGGTGAAGGTCTGAAGTGTGGTGAAGGTCTGAAGTGTAGATAAAGTGTAGTGAAGGTCTGAAGTGTAGTGAAGGTCTGAAGTGTAGTGAAGGTCTGAAGTGTAGTGAAGGTCTGAAGTGTAGTGAAGGTCTGAAGTGTAGATGAAGTATAGATGAAGGTCTGAAGTGTAGATGTAGTGACGGTCTGAAGTGTAGTGAAGGTCTGAAGTGTAGTGAAGGTCTGAAGTGTAGTGAAGGTCTGAAGTGTGGTGAAGGTCTGAAGTGTTGTGAAGGTCTGAAGTGTTGTGAAGGTCTGAAGTGTGGTGAAGGTCTGAAGTGTGGTGAAGGTCTGAAGTGTGGTGAAGGTCTGAAGTGTGGTGAAGGTCTGAAGTGTAGATAAAGTGTAGTGAAGGTCTGAAGTGTAGTGAAGGTCTGAAGTGTAGTGAAGGTCTGAAGTGTAGTGAAGGTCTGAAGTGTAGTGAAGGTCTGAAGTGTAGATGAAGTGTAGTGAAGGTCTGAAGTGTAGATGAAGTGTAGATGAAGGTCTGAAGTGTAGTGAAGGTCTGAAGTGTAGATGAAGTGTAGATGAAGGTCTGAAGTGTAGTGAAGGTCTGAAGTAGTGAAGGTCTGAAGTGAAGGTCTGAAGTGTAGCTTGCCCACCGGACATTTTCAAGCACAATAGGCCCACAGCAAACTTACTGAAATCGCACTGGAACAAACAGCCGGGGTGTCTCTGTCTTGATCGGGGATGAAAGAGCGAGAAATGAAGATGACACAGATATACATTTTGTGTATATGACCTGGAAGTATTTATTCAGCGATCGGCGGTAAAAGTAAAAGCTTCAGTCGTTTTCTCTTCATGGGTTATGCTTAATTTCATTTGGTAACATTAAGCAGTTTTGATTTACACGCTGTTTGATCACGTCATTTCAGATATGCTTGAGCAATCTTCTATCACTTGTTTCAGCTTCTTCTCCTGTGTTTTCTTCTTCTGATTTTTTTTTTTTTAAATAGCGGTTGGCAAACAAGTTTTAATGTGCATTACCGCCACCTCCTGAAATGGAGTGTGGATCAAAATAGTCTTCTTTACTCACTACTAATTAAAGAAATAAATGCGTAAATATCTAATAAACTTATAATACATTATCATTCACATCATTATTAATACAATTTTAATAACTAAACTCATATCCTTCTAATGAGCCCAGTTTTTTCCAAAAAAAAAACTAAATATAGCTCTATACCCCACATGCCCTGAATACAGTAGTAATATTTCCTTCATCTTTCAGAAACATCCTTTCCTGCTTATACCTTCGACAGTTCATAATTACATGTTCTAATGTTTCACTACTGTTACACTGCTTGAACAAGCCAGTTTCATGTTTCCCGATTATTTTAAGTGTACTATTTAATCCAGTATGCCCAAATCTCATTTGGACATAATGCCCTCTTCCTTTTTATTTCTATTATTTTCTCTCATTCCTCCTACCTTCTTCTGGATACTGTAGAACATTCTCGCTTTTGTTTCCATATTTCACTCCTCCTGCCACTTTTTTTTAATTTCTGCTTTGATTATGCTTTTAACTTCCGCTTTACTATAACTTACATCCATATCTACCTCTGTTTTTTTTTGTAGCATTTTTTGCATATTTGTCTGCCAATTAATTTGCGACTACTCTTATATGGGCTGGAATCCAGATAAATTGTACTATTTCTCTGACTTTATTGATCCTGTAAACAGTTTGGGCTATTTCCAACATAATAATCCTGTCTTGCTTCTGACTGCATGTTCTTGAAACTGGTTAGCGCATTACTTGAATCTGACCCTATTAACACTTTGTTTGGCTTACTATTTTATTTTCTACCCACTCAAGTGCTAAAAGAATGGCCAACATTTCTCCTGTAAACACTGACAATTTATCATTAACTCTTTTATTTAACATAACATTTATTTCTGGTATAATGAATGCAGCTCATACTCTATTGTCATCTGATTTTGATGCATCAGTATATATCTTAATTAATTTTCATCTAAATATCTACTAACCTGAATCCTGCCAACACATCTGTCTTTTTTCCACTCAAAAGGTGCAAATCTACCCCTAATTCCCCTAATACCCAAGATGGGACACCGGATAATGGCACAGTGGGGCTTAACTTTATATCTCCTATCCTTCATTGACTGCATCTCCTATTATCCAACCAAAACTCTTAATCTGTCATCTCTCCTTTTCTTGACAAGGTTGTATCACCTTCTTAGTAGGATGAATTTCCTTATGCCTTTTTAAATTTACCCAATACGTTAATGCTATCTGATTTCTTCTAATATCCAATGGCATTTCATTAATTTCTTTAATGCTGCAAGTGGTGTTGTTTCAAAAGCACCACAACAGAGTCTCAACCCATTACATCCAACTTTTTTTCCCTGTGTTTTGATCCGGAGATTCTGTACTAAAAGATGTCATAGCGTAGCCTCGTGAGACCATCCTGATCTCGCGAGCTTTCAAGGTTTCACTCGCAGATCAGTCTGGATACTTTCCGTTAAAGAAAATTTGGGAGCAGTTCACCAAACGAACGTCCAATCAGCGTTGGCTTTGAGGCGGGTTGAGGTGTGACGCAACGAGAAGCGCGACAGTTCAGTCTTAAGAACATGGCGGCTTCAGCGGATGAAACTAGCATCAGTGTGGCTATCGGGCAAGTTTTATCGGAATTACAGAGTTATTACGGAATTACAGAGCTAACGAGCCTTTACCTGCAGCAGCAAGAGTAGCCTGGCTTGTGGTTGTGTTTTCGTCGTCGCTCTCATATGCTTCGTTGATCTGATTGGTTGATTTGGCCCGTCTATCACCAACATAGGCCAATCAGCTAACCAGTATTTTCGCCCCTTACCAAAACTACTTCAACGGAAGGTTTCCAGATGGATATGCGGAGCAAATCCATCTGGCGGAGTCAGGTTAGTCATAGCGCCCCCTACCGTATAACAGTGAAAACATGGATAGCTGGAAAAATCAGGCAATGGTGAGGAAAGAGTAAAGTAAATTCCCATGTACACTACCAGTGGACTAGCCTACACAAAAATTCAGATATGCAGAATTAGAAACAAATCTGTTTTTTATATCAATATTCTAATCAAACAAAGTAAGTTTCATAAGACTGTATATGAACAAGTAGGCCTATATTTAATAGGCTACTACATGTAGATGTATATGAAAAAGTATATTTAATAGGCTACTAGGTGAAAAGAGTTAAAAACAATCTTTTGATCGAGATATACTAAAAGTATAATTATTCAAAGTATACTTGGTTTGTAGTTGAGTAGCAACAAGTACAGGCCAAATATACTTGGACTTTTCTCTCAGTATAAGTCAAGTACACTTATGTGCAATCATTGAATCAGTTACTATATTGGTTCTTTCAACATACTGTATGTCTCCAATTGCAGAATCTTGTTTTTGTTAATTCTCCTACAATGGGAATGAAATAGTTGTACAAATAAAGTTAGTATAATTAGGAATACACCTTCAAAATCTATTGCATGAACACTCTTCTTTGTTAATTTATGCAACATTATATTAATATTTTTATAGAATAAACATTTTATTCATTTTAAGATTTGAGAATCTAATCTGAAAATTGTAAAGCGTAGATTATCAGAACTTAGATATTTATTTTCTGCTTTAGAAATGGGAACTCTAATTGTGATTTTAGCAGTTGCTGATGATAGTTGTCTCTTTTCTCATATTTAGGTCGCATACACCGATACAGTGGATGAAGGATTCAAAAATAAAACTCTGTTTCGACAATATTCCGATCAGGTAAATATTTAAGCAAATATATTATCAAAAGATAAAATTAGCTGCTACAAGCTTCAAACTCTTGAATGTCTTCTTTGCAAACAGTACAAAGTTGTTGATGCTGAGAAACTTCAACAGCTTCTTCATGAAAACCTACTTAGAGGTGAGTGTTTTAAAAATCCTGTACGTTCTAGTGAAATATAGCTACACTGTAAAAAAACGTAACTCATTATTTTGAGTTATCTTTTTGCATGGTTTTTTTTTTTAGTTTAACTTATTTCGATAAGTTAAGGACAAGAAAAACTTAAAATTTCTTGTTGTCTGGACAATCTAGTTATGTCTACACAAAAAAATAAGTTGCTAAAATATTTTTTACAGTGTAGTTTAGAAATCTTAAATTGCCTCATAAATCTCCCAAATGTGACCCGTACCTTTTAGGAAATAAAAATACTGAAGGATTTGGCCTGGATTCCTGCAGAAGTATAATTGCCATGTCAGATGTATCCTTTTTTCCTTAATTAAAAACTATTAAAAAGTAATTGTTGAATGATGATTTATCCCCATGGTTTAGCTTGTTTCCAGTCATACTGTGAAGAAACATGTTTTAGCTCTAGAAATATTTCCTGACTATATAAAAATAGTTCTCTGTCACTGGAACACTTCGTGGATCAGAATTTCTTCGTCTGTGGACCCGTATTATGATGTACAAGGTGAGTCGATTTGAGTCTGGAATTGAGCTTTGATTGGTATATATGACTTTCTTCTTTCAGACGAATACAATCAGAGTTATGTTTATAAAACTTGGAAGAGCTAGGATATTTTTTTATGGCAGTGGATTGCAACCAACAGATTGAAGCTCAAAAACGTGCATCCATCCGTCATAAACGAACTTCACGCGGCTCCGGGGGGTTAATAAAGCGAGACGACCACCATTCAACACGAAATCAGTAATATAAACATTACAATGACTCCAAAGCTGTTCGGTTAAGGTAAAAAAGTTACTTAGTTCACCTTTAAGTGGAATCCGTATGTTCATTTGGCTGGAAGCTAGATATTTTACTTTAGAAAGTTTTAAATATTCATATTTTTCTTACACAAACTCATCTTTTTGCTTCAGAAGGCCTTTATTAACCCCCCAGAGCTGCATGAAGTTCGTTTGTCATCGTCGGATGGATGCACATTTTTGAGCTTCAATCTGTTGGTTGCAATCCACTGCCATTATAAACCTCGGGAAGAGCCAGGATATTTTTTAGTATAACTCTGATTGTATTAGTCTGAAAGAAGAAAGTCATATGCACCTAGGGTGGCTTGAGGGTGAGTAAATGATGGGATAACCATTTGAAAGTGAACTACTCCTTAAGACTTTTTTTTTTTTTTAACAGGAAATGTTCTACAGCATGGATTCTTCCAAAGATGGTGTTCTGTCTTTGAACGAACTGCAAAATGCATTAGAGAAAACAGGTTAAAGCTTATACAGTTTATACTTTGGGGTAGTAAAACATTGAAAATATTGTAATTAACTTAGTAGAAAAGTTTTCAATATTTGTATTAACTATTTTTTTACAAACATCACTGCTGGTGGTACAGTGTATCTCTATAGTTGCCCAGTGACCCCTAAAATTGAAAACAATGAAAATATTATATATATATCATATTTCTCACACATTGTATAGATAATGTATATGTCATGGTTCTTGTGCCCTAGGCATGCATCTAAATGAAGACATCCTGAATCTCATGGTTGTGCGGTATGGTGGAGCTTCAGAACAGATCTCTCTGGAGGGTTTCATTTGCCTTGTCATGCGTTTGAACTGCATGGCTAGTAAGTAAGACTAGACAGAAAAGCAATATGATATTCTCTCTCTCTCTCTCTCTCTCTCTCTCTCTCTCTCTCTCTCTCTCTCTCTCTCTCTCTCTCTCTCACTCTCTCACTCACACACTCACACACTCACACACTCACACACTCACACACTCACACACACACACACACACACACACACACACACACACACACACACACACACACACACATAACTATTACTATTATGACGCAATCATATTTTCTCAGAGTTTATCACTTCATTTGTTCTGATGCTTCACGTAATGGCTAGCCACGTGGTAAATCATGGTAAATAAAGCTAGAAACATGGCAAATAATAGTAAATAAGGTAAATAATGCTAGAATCCTGGTAAATCATTCTAGAATGTGGTATATCATGGTAAACTATGGTAAATCATGCTAGATTCATGGTAAATCATACTGGAACATGGTAAATCATGAAAAATCACACTAAATGTGGTATATCATGGTAAATCATGCTAAAACATGGTCTATTCCATCTATGATGTCTGTGGTTAAATGCTTGCTACAAAAAACTTAATGTCTTTTGATGCTTGTGTGCTTAAAAATCTTAAAGGCCTTAATTGCTTGAACACCGCTAAATGCTGCTTGCAGCTTTAATTATTATTATTATTATTATTGCATTTTAACAGTCTGTATTTTCTTCATCAGGAATCTTCCAGAGACTCTGTGAAGGTGGGAAGTTAACTCTTAGTGAGAGTGAGGTAATCCTGATGTAAACATAAAATCAAGCAGAATGTTTTTAAACACTTGTACTACTGTGGTTGGAGATATGGAAAATTGTAATTTGTTATTTTTGTCATTAAAAATTCATAAATTTACAACCTATTTCTGTTTTAGTGGATTGGACTCACCATGTACTCATGAGGGAACGTCTGTTTGCCAGGATGTTTGCCAACAAACGCAAGAACAGATCGGCCGTTTAGGCAGTCTAAACATTTCAACAAACTTTCATTTCTTTTATATCAAACTAATAAACAACTTGTGATGCTTATTCTTCATCCTTTTATCCCTCTAAGAATTAAAATACTTTTGCTTTTCTTAAAATTATTATTTGATATACACATTTCATATGATCAATTTGTTTGTAATTCTGAAATTTGAGCAAAATTAACCGTATTAACTTTATGTTTGAAAAGTGATTAATGTAATGGATGTATTATTTCTCATGTAAACCACAGCTGTCGGATTGTTTGCTTTGGTTCTGAAACCTCCTGATATTGTTGTCATTGTTAGTTATCTAGGTTTGAAAAAAAAGAGATGACATTTGAACAAACCCTGTGTTGCTAGGGTCATTTAAAGGGATAGTTCACCCAAAAATTCCTCATTCATTTACTATCCCTCAAGTTGTTCCAAACAGATATTTTGAATAATAATGGGTAACCAAATAGTTGATGGGCTCCATTAAGTTAACTCCCATAGTATGGAAGAAAAAATACCATGGAAGTCAATGGGTACATCTTTTTTGATATTCCTCAAAATATTTTGACTCATGTTATTCCAAGCCAGGGGCGTAGCCAGAATTTTATTTTTGGGGGGTCCCGTCTTTAAATGAGGGGGCAACATATATACACACACACACACACACACACAAACACACACACACACACATATATATATATATATATATATATATAGGCCCTATATATAAAGTTGACGATGCTGACTCGCGATCTTCAGTAGTGAACGCGCCAGAGAGAAATGCACATTTACGCCTGGATTACATAAGCAGAGGGCAGTCTGTATTCTTTTGTTTTGAATTGTTCTGTTTAAAAGTAAACATTTCTGTGACGCAAGTAGGGTAGCCTACCTTATATGCTGAGTTTCGGTTCATTATGAGACGAGCTCCAGTTCACGCGCCGGTGCCTCCGTTTCTTATCCATCGTCTGCTATATTTGAGGAGCTCTTTTCCAAAACGCGATAAACGCCATTTAAAAAAAAAAATAGTTTGTCATGTCATTTTGCTGTGTTCTGAACCTATTCACTGCTCCATCAATGTTTCATGCCAAGTCGCTATATTTCCTTGTTTAAAGTACTGCAACATGCAGTTCTTTTCCAAACCTCAATAAGCGCCAAACCTATTTGTAGCCTAAACGCAAGAAATCCTCTCTTGACAAATCAGACTTCAGTGAGCGTTCTACGCAATCCAACATCGGCGCGCTCAACAGAGGTTTGTTTATGTTCATTCATTCCTCAAAATGAGTGCTTTAAACGGTGATAATACTTTTGATGGCCTGATGAGCCAGTGAGACCTATACATGGGGGTAGATGCTGCTGCCAAATGTTTCTGTCTATTTGATAATTTCTGCCAAAAATGGCATTCGACAATCAAGGAGCAAAAGTCGAATATCGTTCAAAAATCGAAATTTTTATTTTATTTTTATTAATCAACTGTTTTCTGTGTCAGTGTCTTCAAAGAGGAAATTGACGATCCGCATTTATAGAGAGAAACGCCTGTAATGGATTACATAATCAGAGTAGGCTATGCTATTTATTTTCGTTTTTAATTGTTTCGTTTAAAGACATTTCAAGCTTTCTATATAGATATATTTCTCATGTCTGGGAGGCATACCTGAATTTCGGTTAATTTATGATGAGATGCGCTCCAGCTCACGTGCAATGCAAGTGACGGCGGCGTCGCCTCCATGCCATGATTATATTATTTATTTGCTTCTTATTTAATAAATCCAGGCAAATTGGTTGATGAAAATATTATTAAAATTAAGATACAATTTATACTAAACGAAATTCACTTTAAAGAAAGGCTTTCTACAAAACAAAACTTAATTAAGTGGGCAAAATCATCCATTTTTTTATTTTTTTTTTGTGTGGATTTATAGCGTTTTGAAAAAAAATTATTAACTTTGAATTTATCATCAACAATATTGTTGTTTGATTTAATAATCGTTGTTCAACATGTTCAGACTGAGGGAAAAAAACATTTTAACAGGATAAATTGAATATTCACAAAATGTGTGGGTCTAGGTAAGAAATGTAATTTTCCTGAAAACTATTGAAATGGATTTATCGCGTTTTGGAAAAGAGCTCCTCATTTACTTCTTGTTAATTAAATCAATTGGTTGATGAAACATTGATTAAAATTAAGATACAATTAATACAAAACGAAATTCAGGTTAAAGAAAGTTTCAAATTCTAATGATTTCTATTTGATGTCTCTGTGAAAGTTTTAAAGCATCTTTTAGTGCCGCTTTCAGGGCGCTCACGTCTGTAACGGAGAACATGTCCGTAACATTGTTTTTTCCTCATAAATGCGAACACGAAAAATAAATAAAATAAAATGAATATTTTATGTACTGTGGAGACTGAGAGCCAACCCCTCTTCATCCGGTGGATAGTATTACTTTGGTTTGCGCAGTGTAGGCCTAATTCACATAATGCCTCCTAGTTTTTTTTTTTTTTTTTTTTTTAAGCAATCAGAAATATGAGGGGGCCGGACATGTAAATGAGGGGGCCTAGGCCCACCCAGGCCCCCTCGTGGCTACGCCACTGTTCCAAGCCTGTATGAATTTGAATAAACGATGACAGAATTTTCATGTTTGGGTGAACTATCCCCATAGGGTCAAAATGTTGCAATTTTACATGCTGTAATAGGTTATTTTGTCCTTCATGCTGTCAAAACACTAATAAACATAAATACAAAAATTGTAGCCTATCAGTAGTGATTGAATGTTGTACTTTCAGCTGTGGTGTGAACAATTCTAGAATAATCCCAGATATTCTAGTAAACAAGTCTATCGAGACTTGTAGTAGTCCCTGTCTATTGACTTTAGTTAGGGTAGACGGCATATTGAATTTACAGACTTTACAATGGTTGTATAAAAGTATATATTTTTTAAAGTTCAGATCTCACAACTGTCAATGTTTTAATGAGTTTTTATCCTCTGACAGTTTATTTTTTTTCTTTTACTGTTAAACAACAGTACAATCTCACGGCAATTTGTATGCATTTTATGAGGTGGCTAATTTGCACGAATTCATACGACCTCATCATTTCATCACTCATTCGAATTCGTCCGATTTTTGCTAAATCATACATATTTTACGAGTTGCCCAATTCTTATGAATTCGTACAAATGACCTACCCCTGACCCCGTCTCTTAACCCTTAATCACTGGGGTTTACACAAATCGTATGAATTAGCCACCTTTTACTCACTCCTATGAATTGGTCGTGAGAGAGCGTTGGTAGGCCTACTTCTGTCCCTACAGACTTGTTTTTATTCCTGACATAAAGGAAATATGGCACTTCCTAACTAAGGTCTATTACCTGTGTTGTTGGACATGTCACAAACTGTGAAACATTTGATAATTACATTATGTAGATTTTGTTTAAAAGTAAATGAGTAAAAATGCAAGATTTTGTATGTACTTAACTCAGTCTTTCAGTGAGATCAAGCTTGGAATGTTGTAGTTCTGGAGCATGACATTTCATGGGTGTGAGACATTTGAAGCTTTTAAGAAAGTGACAAGCTTATGAAGTCTTCTGAATGGCAAGAAAAAAAAATCGATCTAAACAAAATAAGGGTGTGGGATGTACTGGCAAAAAAAAGAAGAAAAGAAAATCCCACAGGTGTCGAGTATAAAACCAGATGCACTGGGTGAGAAAGCTCTGTTTTATGCTAACTTCCTGACCAACCACATTCTTACAGGTAAAATGTGTATTCTCCTTTTTTAAGAATGTATTAATTTTATCTAATGCATTTTTTTTTATTAATTCTGCAAAAGAAATATTTTGTTAAAACATGGTTGACAACTGAACAATGCTGGACAAACCTTAAAAGATATGGTTTTAGTTTTTGTTACTGATACTTGAGTATTAGCTATAACACATGGGACAGATGAGTTGTACAAGACAGGATAATATGAAATTAAAAAGTCACAGACCGATTTAAGTAAAAAACTTAAATACCAAATGTGAGACCTTTTTTTGTGTTTGTAGTTTGTCTTTAGAGAAAGGCTTCTCTGAGTGAAAAATGCCTCCTCCTCATGAGCGCCACGACTACACGACGGATCATGATGTGGGTTCTCCGACTAATCCGATGGCGTTCCTGGATCAGGACTATAAGAAGCTGCTCCACCAATCTCTCCGTGGAAAAAAGCTGTACATTGATGAGTTGTTTCCTCCAAACAGCAGGTCTATTGGCACTCTGGATAAAGAAGCTGATGTGGACTACAAAAACATCAAGTGGAAAAGGCCATCAGTATGTACAATGTTCATTAAAATAATAAATTATATAAGTCTCTTTATATCCATGGTATGAATATAAGGATACTTTGATCATTCTGTCTAAACAGGAATTAGTGTCACCTAATAAACCCCTCTTCACTGTTGATGGAATATCCAGGTTTGACTACAAACAAGGGTCCAAATTAGGTAAGTCTGGGTTTATTTAAATACAGTTCGGCTTAGACTACATCATCTCTTAAATGAGCAATGTGATAAAAAAATGCATGAACTGTAACATTCATAGTTCAGTTAAAGTCCCCATGCAATCTGTCTACTGTTATCTATAAGCTAGTGTGCTCCAAAACAATGACAAAATTCGCATTTAGAAGATATAAGTGTTCAAAACTTAGTCTCTCACTTCCGCCATATGGATCAATGATTTGGTGACATCACTCTGCACTTCAGCTTTCTCATCAGAATTTCTCTCCAATCAAATGCTCTACACTACAGATAGTCACTGAAGCAGTGGCTGAAATCATTAACTTTTTCACACAATTAATATTTTCTAAATGGAGAATGGCACATAGTGCACTGTGTAGGGGATATGATTCAGACAGTGTAAATGTGCTTTCCACTGGGGCGAATGAAGTTTCACGTTAGTGTCCGCGAACTGCCGCAGCTCCGGTCCATAGATACGAGAGCACAGAGCGATATGCGCGAGTCGGCACAGACCACAAAACGTAACAAACCCATTTAAATCCTGCACAGAATGCTGTATTGTAAAGTGATATGGAGGAGAAACGGTTAGAGATTAGGAGGAAACTGCGGCTTTAACGAGCTCATGGCTCTGGCCTGCTCTGATAAACAAAATGCTATTGGCTTTTTTGAAAAAGGAGAGGAGCTGCCTGCCCTGTCTTCCGGTTTCAGTGGAAATCATGTCATTTGTCATTGTCTGTTTCCTATATTGCATGTATACATTAGTCAAACTTTATTTAGATGTGCACATTTTTATTTGTGTTTAGGAAACTGTTGGTTTTTGGCTTCAATTGGGGCTTTAACCTCGACAGATGAGAAGACATCGATTAAGACGAAAGATATAATAAACCAAGTCATTCCAGCTGATCAGTCATTCAGCATCAATTATGCAGGGATATTTCACTTCAGGGTGAGCTGAATTAGATAATAAATGAATCTTTGAAGGAATCTTCCTATTTTTAGCCCTTTATCTCTCCCTCTCTGTAATTTATCTTACAGTTCTGGCGGTTTGGTAAATGGATTGACGTTGTCGTTGATGATCTACTTCCAACAATCGATGGCGATCTCATTTTTGTTCATTCAAAAACATCTAATGAGTTTTGGCCTGCTTTACTGGAGAAGGCGTATGCAAAGTAGGTGGCAGTAGATGCTTTGAAATAAACACTGAATCAATTTAATTATTGTTTCTTGTCTCAAAAATATTGGTTGGTGAAATGGATGCAAGATCTTTCCTTTGATTTGTCTCTTTGTCTTTGTGTGGAGGAACATTTTAAAGTGTTCAGTTATAGTAGGCCTACATGTGTAAACAGGCATATTATATTCATTAAACCATGTCTGTGACGTTGTAGCATTTACATTGCACCATAAAATGGTTCTTGTCCTGACAGGGTGTGCGGATCTTATGCGGACCTGGATGGTGGATTCATATCTGAGGCCCTGATGGACTTCACTGGTGGGGTGCACATTAATTTTGTGCTGAATGAAGCTCCTTCTTATCTGTGGAACATTATGGATCGTGCAGCCAAGTCAAAAACCCTTATGGGCTGTGCTACTTACCAAGGGGTAAGACCTCACCTGCAGTAATATTGTTGTCATAAACCTTTATTAAAGAAATACACGGTCCAGACAAAAAATTCGCTGTTTGGATTTAAATAGACAAATGTCTTTTATTGGATCATAATTGCAGTGATTATTATGTTTTCAGCATGTTATATGTTTGGAAACAGTTCTTCTAATCCTAATTCTTCAAGATCTTAATAAAAAAAATTATGCACCTGATGGAAATAACATCACAACATTTATTTCCATCAAGAGGTGTTTTCATTTTTGGTCAAGATCTTGTATTGACAATGCAAGAGTCCAGCACTCTCACAAAACAACCCATAAAATGGCTCCAAATCTATTAGTTTCAGTCATACTTTCGATATGTTTACAAGACTGCAAACTCCACGGATAAAAAACAAAAAACACAAAAAAAAAACACACACTCAGATTTGATTTGGTTTGTGCCAGCCTATGTAGCTGTCTCTGTGTTACATAAACTAAAAGAACGTTTATATATAATATTTTCTGGCTAGTTTACTTCAGGTTTTTTTTATATAATACACTTTCACCCAAACAGAATAATTAAAAACAAGTTTTTACCGGGTAGCTAAATCTTCTATAATATTTTTGAGTATTCATTTTCTTTTATTTGCCTACTCAAGTTCTTGTTAAAACTCACTAGACGTGCTTATTCTGTGCATTTTGGGCACTTTTTGTGTGAAATCATATTTATTTTTGTCCATCAAAAGTGTGCTTTCACTTTACTCTGCGCCGAAACCATAGAAATAATATATACATAGACGCCCTATTGGCCGCTTTGGAACGTTGCTGCGATACCATGTGCGATACGTCAACGTGTCCGCCATTTTGCGGAGGGCAAGACTGCGCTGTAAACAAATGCAAGTAAACGGGTGCGGTTTTCTTGGATAAAAACAATAATAACGTTTACATTTATCAGCCGATTTCAGTGGTTTGTACTTGGTGTACGTTTCTATTACTGATTATATAATGACCAAATACAACCAAAAAAAATTTTTTTTTTTTTTTTGTCTGGTTTGTGAAAGGTAATTCCCCGAGACCTGTTTTCAATTGTGTGGCGACTTGTACAGCCCCACGCAGCGCACAAACAGGCATTTTTCTCAATTCCCATAATGAGAGGTATGGGCAAGATATGGCGGCGCCGTTGACGTACGCTCCAGCAGCCAATAGGGCGTTTATGTACATATTATGTATTATGTATTATGTATATTATACCCCTGCTTCACTGCTGCTCACGCGCCGCTCCTGCTCGACGCTCACACGCTGCTCCTGCTCCCGGTGTGAATGCACCGAATGCACTCATTGATTAACATGCACGCTGAAAAAAAATTGCGCTGCTCACGCATGCGGTGTGAAACGGCCATTAGATACATGCCATCGTGTACACATACATAAATCTCTGACCCATCGTATGTCTTCTTCCCTATGCTTCTTCCTCGTCTAATTTCTGTCACTCTACATACGCCATCAGGTATTATTGAAACGATTGGTTATGAGCTACGTACAGGCGCATTTGATAGACATTCTTAGCACCCAATAAACGGCTTTGTAAACCACACATCAAATACGAGAAAATGAACAAGGACTGAAAAAACTCAACTCTTTATGGAAGTGCTTCCATGGACTGAAACTCATAAAATGATTAATAATTATGTGATCTTATTTTTTGTACTTTGTACCGAGAAAATTGAAAGCATCAGAATCAAAATCGTAAACGTTCAATCTTTGCTCGCGCCTTATAATTCAGCCGCAATTATCACCCCGCAAGAACAATTACAATGCTTTACAACCATAGAACAAAAAGAGTTAAATAAACTTATCACTTCATCTAAAACAACAACATGTTTATTAGATCCTATACCAACTAAACTACTGAAAGAAGTATTACCTATAGTGGAAGAGCCTCTTCTCAATATTATTAATTCGTCTTTATCTTTAGGTCATGTTCCAAGAGCATTCAAGCTGGCAGTTATAAAACCTCTTATTAAGAAACCACAATTAGATCCAAATAACCTAGCAAATTACAGACCCATTTCGAATCTTCCATTTATGTCAAAAATATTAGAAAAAGTTGTGTCCGCTCAACTCGGCTCTTTCTTGCAAGAAAACGACATCTATGAAAAGTTTCAGTCTGGATTCAGGCCACATCATAGCACTGAAACTGCGCTTGTTAGAATCATAAATGATCTACTTTTAGCTTCGGACCAAGGCTGTATCTCAGTACTAGTTTTACTTGATCTTAGTGCTGCGTTCGACACTATAGATCACACAATACTCTTAGATCGACTACAAAATTACACTGGTGTTCAAGGACAAGCATTAAGCTGGTTCAGGTCATACTTATCTGACCGCTACCATTTCGTCTACTTAAATGGAGAAAAATCGATCATGACTTCGGCAAACCATGGAGTGCCGCAGGGATCTGTGTTAGGCCCTTTATTATTCTCAATATATATGCTGCCACTTGGTAATATTCTAAGGAAACATGGAATTAGTTTCCATTGCTATGCTGATGACACTCAAATATATATTTCATCACGGCCAGATGAATACGCTAAATTATCCAAATTGACAGATTGTGTTAAAGATATAAAAGATTGGATGACGCGTAACTTTCTTTTATTAAATCCAGATAAGACAGAGGTAATACTTATCGGTTCTAAAAACCGTCTACAAAACCTCTCACAACACAACTTTAACATAGTAGGATGCCCTGTTACTTTATCCGCTACAGTAAAAGACCTGGGTGTTATATTAGACTGCAACCTGTCTTTTGAAAAGCATATTTCATATGTTACAAAAACTGCCTTTTTCCACCTTAGAAACATTGCTAAGCTACGTAATATGCTATCTGTTTCTGATGCAGAAAAGTTAGTTCATGCATTCATGACCTCGAGACTAGATTACTGTAATGCTTTATTAGCTGGTTGTCCTGCATCCTCAATAAACAAGCTACAGTTAGTCCAAAATGCAGCCGCTAGAGTTCTTACTAGATCAAGAAAATATGATCATATAACACCAGTTTTATCATCACTTCATTGGTTACCTATAAAGTTCCGTATTAATTACAAGGTATTGCTTTTGACCTATAAAGCTCTAAATGGTTTAGCTCCAGTCTATTTAACGGATCTTCTATCGCCTTACAATCCATCGCGCTCTTTAAGATCACTAAATTCGAGGCTTCTGGTCATTCCTAGGATATCCAGATCCACCAAAGGAGGGAGAGCATTTTCACATCTAGCTCCGAAGCTCTGGAATAGCCTTCCTGATATTGTTCGTTGCTCAGACTCGCTCTCCCAGTTTAAAACTAGACTAAAGACGCATCTATTTAGCCAGGCATTCATATAAATTTTTATCTTACAGTTACTGTAAATTCGGCCTCTAGTTCATAAACGCCAGAGGAGAACTGGCCCCGACTGAGCCTGGGTTCTCCCAAGGTTTTTTTTTTCTCCATTGGGTGATCTGATGGAGTTTTAGGACACCATTGGGTCACTTGATGGAGTTTTTCGGTTCCTTGCCACTGTTGCCTTTGGCTTGCTCAGTTGGGGATATTCAAATTAATTAAACAATCATACCATTGATCAGCTCTACCAAACTTGGATGTCCTTTTTGGATGTCCAGTAATAAACAAACATTGTTGAGTTGTTTTGATTGATACTGTAAAGCAGCTTTGATACAATCTGTATTGTGAAAAGCGCTATATAAATATATTTGACTTGACTTGACTTGATCTGCTGTGTACTGATGTAATGTTAACTGTATAAACAAATCTTGTTTGTTTTTGATTTTAGGAATCACATGAAGCTGTGTCATCCAATGGCATAGTTGGGGGTCATGCTTACACTGTGACAGGGGTTTCCAAGGTAAGACCACAGAAAATCAATTCTCATTGCTACAAAGCAACCAAATACCAGTAATGGACATTCGTTTCAGACGTCCCTATGCTTTTTTAGGTTTATTCCTAAACCCATATTATCTTCCTGATAATGCGTGCATTAACTTTTTACTGTTTGTATGTTAAAGCACCATCTAAATTATTTATGTATAAGCTAATAGCTGCCCTCTTAAATGTTTAAGTCTGACATCATCTTTCTTGGTTTTCAGGTGATGAGTAAAGGAAACCCAGTTTATCTGGTGAGAGTGTTAAACCCATGGGGAGAGAAAGAGTGGAATGGAGACTGGAGTGACGGGTAAGTGTTGCTTATAACAGCTTTAGTATTTTATTCTTTACTGACAAACTTGCATATGCTGGCTATCGGGCGGAAACCGCATATTTAGTGTTTACTCCTGTGCTTTCAACCTGTCATGAGGTTGAAGGAGAGAACCCAAACGCAGACAATTTGCAGACACTCAAGGTTTATTACGACACAAAACAGAAAACAAAACCCACGAGGGGGCAAAACAGGACTGGAGGAGAGTATACCTAGACTAAGACACGATGACAAACTAAGACTCTGACTTGACAAGAAACAAACTCACAATTCTCACTTAACAGGTTTCAGACTAAATACTCACAGGGATAAACACACAATGTACCGAGGACAGAAGACATGAGGGGATTAAATACATAGTTCCCACAGGCCAATTCATGTCACGTGACTTTCCCGGAGACGCCATCTTTGAGGGCATAAGCTGCTGTGTTTACACAGTTTTACAAGCAAATTTCGAATATTTCTTTCTGTTTATAAAGTTACGAAAATCATGAAGAGACAAAGTGACAGAGATTATAAAGAGACACTATTAACACAAGACAGAGAGAGGTACAATGCGAAAATTTCAGTCATAAATGGTGTGGATCCGTATGCGCTAACTGAGCACTGATTATGCAGCTTTGCCTCATACAGTATTATCGTGTGCAACGTTAGCATTATCTGGTATTTTTTACACATGTGAGCAATTCCGAGCCTGGAAATCACTGGAGGTGTACAATCAGTTTGTCGAGGGTTGGGTTGGTGACGTTTGCTCAAGTGCAATCAATGGAAAAGTAGTCATCATAGCGAATGTATGTAGCATGATGCTAGACTATCTGTCTATTAAAAAGCCATAGCCTGCTCAATTTAATTCCTATGTTCCCCTTAAAACAGTCATCGGTGCTTTCTGTAATATGCATGTACTTATTTGAACAGTGTAGAATAGGGTTGGAACGGTACATGTATTCATATTGAACCGAAACTGTACGGGCGTCACGGTTCAGTGCATGAATATACACAGTATAAAAGTAAATAAAACTTGCGTGCAAATTAATTAATGTAATGCGGAACTACTTTATACGCGGGTTCTTTAGGGACATAATCTGAGATTGCAATGCTGGAATGTGTGTGTGTGTGTGTGTGTGTGTGTGTGTGAGTCTGAGTGAGAAAGAGAGGCGCGGGTGGGATCAAACAGTGGAAACAATGTTGTTTTTAATACCTGGTCATTATGTTCATACAGGACATCATTCAAACTGCAAAGTGTTAACTTTTTTATCCTCGCCAGCAATAACCTCCGTCGTTGTTCTGACAAAAGCTTAGTCTTCTCACATTCATGAAGTCTAAAAACGGGTATACTGTAAAATCCAAATTTAACTGAACCTCCGGCACGATTTGAACATCCATTGACCCAGCAGGAGATGACTATTTTCACTTTTTATCACGAAATTAACTCGTTTCAGCTTCTTCTTCTAATATTCTGCCTTTACAGTCTATGTATTCTGTCCACAACATGCCCACAGAAATGGCGCCGGGTCGGCAAATGCCCGTATGTTGTGACGTCATGTAGGAACTATGTATTGGGAGCAAACTAATCAGGAACACAGGTGAAAACGATGATCTAATAATTACAACAAGGGGGCGGGGTAACATGAAAAGACAACAGGCTTGTTTGAGATGAGCAAAATCTGAACCGATCACCGGTGATCAGCGCGTAATGCATGCCGGTTAGAAATGTGTCCGAGAGCGCAAGCCGCACGTGTCGGATTTTGCAGTCGGGCGCAGTTGCTCTCCACCGACTGCGCTGATCAAAAGCATGATGGGAAACGACTTGCTGACGACACAGCTTAATGTTGATTGGTTTAAACAACCGTGATGTATTGTTCTCTTTTAAAATGTTTGATTTTAAAACTCGGATATCATGTTTTGTATATGTTATGATGTGTGAATATTCCCAAACTCTCGGACAGTGCGATCTCTATGGGATATGTCATTTTATTATAGGCCTATATAAAAAAACACATAGCCTATGTCTGTATTAAAGAAAAAATGATTGATAAACACTTATTTGGAATGGAATTAAATATCAAGTACTTTCGGTGTCTTGTTCATTATATTTATTTTCATATAAAAGCAACAGAACTTAAATTACATCCAGTTTATTAGCAACACTGTGCACGAGCGTGAATCCCGCGATATCCGCCTTTGATCTCACAGGTGTCTGATGACTCAGATCCACTGCGAGAAGCGAAATCTGTCCGTCTTGCCTGTGCTTTTATCACTCCTCCCCTCACTGCAGCCGCCTACTCTCGCCTACATTTCAGGCGAGGCAAGGCGCATCTCAAACGAGCCTAACGCAAGCACACAGCCCAAACAAATGGCCATGTGCTTACACATAAAACATGGGTCTGTCATGATCCTGCCATAAGACTAGGAAAAATCAAGGAGATGATGGCAGAATCATGACACAACCATTGGCCTAGGATTTTAAAAACGGCTGTTGTATTTGTACTTTTGACGAAGTGCTGTTAAGTATAGGTGAAAAACTACGCCGAAAAATAATAAATTAAATGCTTTAAAAAGGCAAAAAACACATGCACGTTTTCTTAAAGTAACACTAAGTAGTTTTTCAACCTTTATAATATATTTCCAAGACCCTTGTGATAGTACATCGACTTAAAATAAGTTAAATGACACGTCTGCCATAGCCTGACGGGGTCTGTATCGCTTTTACTGGCACTATGTAACTTCGGGGTTCGGGTAGGAACCCGTGCACAAAAAGAACTACAAAATTCGACTGCTTTACGTCAAGCGCTACAATAGTCATTATTTCGTTTTTCTTCGTTTCTGATGTCGCAATACATCATCCTTTCATGAAATCATGTAACATACTCTACCTTGTCTGTGGACATCGTTCATTCTAAAGCCGGTGCTGGATAAACAGCGTGCGTGTGTGCGACGGTAGGCTAAATTATTTACGACAGCGGCAATGGACAATTTTGTTTCCAACCAGTAGGGCGACCGAAGAGGAAAAAATACTTGGTGTTACTTTAATATGATAATTAAAAACCAACAGCAGACTGATGAAAATGCGGGACATTTTCTCAATATGCGACGTGCGGGACAAGGGGTGAAAATGCTGTGCGGTACAACGCAAAGTGGGACGGGTGGTCACCCTAGGCTCAACCCGCCTCAGCCACCCTCTGGCCCCGCCTGGGACCTATCTATGGTCCTCAGGGCCCTTAAGGCATAAGCCATGCCCATTTTGGGAGGCTCTGATGCGCCCTGGGCACGAAGCGACCTGATTGACAAGAGATTTTGTCCAAAAGACTGAAAAACGGAGTGCCCACCTAGCTACAATAAACTTAACAATAAATAATAAACTAAGTTAAAATGAATAAAAGTTTATAAGTTGATGAAAACATAATGCGATGCACTTACTGCCTCAAATGCGGCAGTTCTAATGATGGACGAAACAATGTCAATGGACTAAGCCACAATATCACCTGTGACAACGAACGCAGTGTTTAATTATTTATAAAATACTGTTTTTGTTGTGTTTTTGGCGATACAAGGTATCTACCCAACAGCAACAATATATACTGTATGTGTTAGGTAACGTATCAATACGATTAATACGATTTCCGTTTCAAGCAACTAGTGAAGCAATGCATTACTTTCAAATTTACAGCAAAATATTTGGTTTTCCAATTAGAAATAACCAATTAGAAGAAAATGATAAAAAGCATAAGTAACAAAATGCATTACTTCCTAAAAAAGCAACTTGTGTTAGTTACTTTTTATTGTAAGTAACACAATATTGTAATGCATTAAAAGTAACTTTAATCACTTTGTCCTATCACCTAACATTCACATATATATATATATATATATATATATATATATCATAGGGTTATATCATATATCATTCTATACATATAATAGGGTTTCTGTGATGCTTGAATGGCACATCAAAGCCAATATATTTTTTGTGTATATTGTACATAACTCTTTCAGATCATCTTTGTGGAACACAGTGAGTGTGGAGGACCGCAAGTGGCGTGAAAAACTTGACAATGGGGAGTTCTGGTTAGCATTGATCATGTGACACCTTCATTTACAATGTATGAATCGCATATTGAGTATTATTTACTCAGCATCATTGTTTTGCAGGATGCCAATGAAAGATTTTACCAAAAACTTTGAAAGCCTGGATATCTGCTGTTTCCATCCAGATTTTCTGGATAGATCTCCTGGATGTCACTGGAAATCTCAACGCAATTTTGGCAAATGGATTGCTGGGACTACAGCTGGTGGTTCCATTGACAATACAGGTGTACATGTGTATAATATAAATGATCTATGATATATGCTCTTAAAAAAAACATTATGTGCAAATGTTGGTTTCAGTATGACTCTTTTCTCACGCACTTTATGGACTTGTGTAAAAAGTTGTTTTCACCTTCAGCTTCACATTCTGTCTTTGTACAGATTTCACTAGCTAATATGTCAAACTTGTTGAGCATAATTACTATTAATATCCACATACAAAGTGTGCAGATGATTATTATTAAACATCCCTGAACATCTGCATTTGATTTATAAAAAGTCCTGTGCACACCTTATCTATTTTGTTTTGTTGTAGATACTTTTTGGAAAAACCCTCAGTTTCGTGTGAGGATTGAGAAGCTTAGTAAGGTTTATACACATGAAGAGGGGGTTGAAAACATTCTGGTGTCTCTCATGCAAAACCACGAGACGAGAAACAGAAGTAGCCAAAAAAACTACTTGATTGGTTTCTATGTTTTTAAGGTTAGTATTGACAGATGTTGCTCTGCATGTATATTTAGGGGAGAGTTATAACACTTTTTTTAACATCTGTAACCTTTTTACATTTTTGTTTTACATACAATTCCCTATTTTTTAAAATTCATATAGGAATTTACAATATTTTCTGTAACCTCGGGAAAATGATGGTAATGATCATGATCGTTTTGACAACGTTGTCATATGTATGTGAAAAAAGCAAAGTAAAAACTTTTCCATTTTTTATACATCATTGTTGTATTATGCATGCCAGGCCAGTAGTTGATGTCACTTTGTAAAGAAATATTACACGCCTATAGACTGAACATGTAATACGTATGTAATACACGTAATTCATGACGTCAACGTTTTCACAAATGCACATTTTTGTTGTTTGAACAGAGATGATAAATGTAACGTTTTAATAAACTTGCACTTTGAAACACGATTTTCAAAAGCTTGCATTTTCAGGTCGCTAATACCCTGTTGACGTGTTATGAACGGCCAAAACACATTTAAAAAATCTGTTTTTACTTGAAAACGGTGTTTATACAGCCCCTAAATGAAACAAATATAGATTGTGAGTTTAGATGTTTATTTATTCTTTTTTATTTCACTGTTTTATCAAACTTTTTAGTACTTTTGCAGATCTGTACAAAAAAGTTTGATAAAACAGTGAAATAAAAAAGAATAAAGAAACATCTAAACACAAACATTTGACTAGGTATATATATATATATAACTAAATACAGTATTAATTTGTTATTGCATTCTTCTTTAGATGAGAGGTGAGAGTGGGAAGTTCTCAGCTGAGTTCTTCAAAGACAAAACACCTGTGGCAATAAAGTCTTTCGACAGTTTGAGAGAGGTGATGGAGTTTCTCTGGCTGGAGCCAGGAGAGTACCTGATTGTACCGTGCACCGAGAATCCTGGTGAATCGGCCTCCTTCGTCCTGTCTATATTTTCAAAGCATGAGACACACTTTGAGTAAGTAGCGGTGCAGTCAAAAGTTTTTTATTAATTTTGAAAGTGACAAAAGCAAAGACAATCCAGGGCCACAAACACATACACTCAAATGTCATGTTATCATGCCATTTTCAACATATGATATAGAAGTATATGCAGTAGAAAATGTTTGGTATAGCTTCTGTCATCTAAAGTTATTTTCCCATCAGATACATGGAATAGACTGTGGAGAATGAAGACGATCCCTGATGAGAGTGAACCTGTCACACAAAATGGCTTATTGGAGAAATAAGTCAACATATGCCTCATCACTTTTTCTTTGTTTATTCATGCTCAGTTCAGAATGGGTGTAAAGGTTTTTCTTTTTTTCTCCCCTTTATGTAATCACTTTTGACATCACATAACTAAAGCTACTGTATTCTCTGATTGGTGCTAGATTTACTGTGTAGTTGTATACTTTTTGGTAACACTTTATTTTAGTTCCCTTGTTACACGTTACATGTAGTTATAGTATAATAACTATAAAATATGCATAATTACATGCAAATAGCCCTAAAGCAAACTTCAATCCTGACCCTATAAGTTCATGTTGTTAATTATTATTACTCAGTACTTAAAATACTTACACTGTAACATGGACACCTTAAAATAAAGAGTAATTTTTGGGGCAAAAATTGATTTGTTATTGGTGTAGCCTACTATTACTTACCTGGTAATAAATATATACATTTGATGTTGTTTTATTTATTTGTATTTATCTATTTTAAAATTTCTAACAAATATCAATATATAATCATACCATTGTTTAAAACCAATGTCAGGCAAAGCCATATATGTTTACACTCATTAGCATAGCTCATATAGTTTTGTTTTTCAGAGAAAAGAAAGAATATGTGCAAACTAATCATTACTATTATAATCATTATCATTCTAAGTTAACAGATTATATTGAGGAAATGAAAAGACTTCATGTTAATATGACATACATCATCTCAAAGATAGGATTTTTTGTTGATTTGTCCAGAGCAAGTATAAGGCAGGTAATCTAATTACTGTAATTTAATTCATTTTCCTTTGAAAAAGTACAGTAAGGTATTACTATTAATTTTTCTGTAATTTAGTTGCAGTTACTTCGGATGTAATTGCATTAAACACTGTATAAATGATATAGCCTAAAAAACAATAGCGGATTTAACATACAAATTAAATGTTAAAATGTAGCCTATATTTTTAATGTAACCTTCTCCCTTTACAGTTCAAGAATAATTTATGCAATTGTATATTGTTTATTTGAAAGATATAGCTCATAATAATAAATCAAATTATGCTTATTTATAATTGTGATTATTTACTTGTTGTTATTATTTTATTATGAGGGTATTGTGTTTAGCTACATAACTTGACTAAAGCTGTATGATCGTGACTACGCCCCCTTTAGGATTTAAACACAAAAGTGTGCACATTTGGATAAATATTGATGTATTCTTATGTTTACTTCGATTTTTTTCCGAAAGCGGTAGCTATGGACATTAATTGTTTTTTTTTAATATCCATTTCTTTTCTTTAAATTTATTCTGTGTACATTATTTAGCTATAGGCCGCCACATCTCCAGAACATAGGAATGTGTTTTTGCTAATTTTTATTACATTTTGACGTTTTAAAGCTTTGGACACCTCTACAAACTCGTCTCCATACCGGCGTGATGACTCCGACCTCCAACCAGATGGAACTGGATAAATATCGTGAAAGTTCTGATCCAATCTGACTTCTGACCTGTAATCCTGCCTGAATCATAATCATGCACTGTTCGTTCGTTCGTTGGCCAGAGGAGAACTGGTCCCCGACTGAGCCTGGGTTCTCCCAAGGCTTTTTTCTCCATTCTGTCACCAGATGGAGTTTTGGTTCCTTGCCACTGTCGACTTTTTCGAGATGGTCCTCACTGCAGAACATGAAATCCACGGGGAGGAGTCGGATCTAGATCCGACTCCTCCCACCTTACATACCTAAACCTACCCAGCTCCACCCCTTATCCCTAAACCCACCCCTAAACCTACCCAACCCCACCCTTAATCTGGATCCGACTCCACCCCCCGGATCTCGTGTACTGCAATGAGGTGCTACTGGCTTTTTCGCCTTTCTTCAGTAGCACCTCATTGCAGTACACGAGATCCGGGGGGTGGAGTCGGATCCAGATTAAGGGGTGGGGTTGGGTAGGTTTAGGGGTGGGTTTAGGGATAAGGGGTGGAGCTGGGTAGGTTTAGGGGTGGGTTTAGGGATAAGGGGTGGAGCTGGGTAGGTTTAGGTATGTAAGGTGGGAGGAGTCGGATCTAGATCCGACTCCTCCCGTGGATTTCATGTTCTGCAGTGAGGACCATCTCCCTTTCTTCGCCTTTGTCGCCATTGGCTTTCGGCTTGCTTAGTTGGGGACATTTAATTTTATATTTAACAATATTATTACAACATTGTTTTCCTGTTATCTCTGTAAAGCTGATTTGAAACAATCTGTGTTTTAAAAAGCGCTATATAAATAAAGGTGACTTGACTTGCAGCGCTGACTTTTTTAGTGACGTCATTACGCAATCCCCGTTAAATTCTATGGTTATATTAGGCTATAGGTAAATCCATATTATGCTATAAATTTGCCAACTTTTGCTAAAAATCAAACATTCAATTTTTTTTAGCCTAGGCTATATTTGTGCTGATCTGACAGGTTTTGGCAGGGGTGATCTGTTACACTTTACAGTCAGACCCGTCGCCAGACCTCAGTCTTAAGGGGGGCATATTAAATGCATGGGATGGGATGGGGGGGGGGGGGGGGGGGGGGTGGTAGGACACATCAATGTCATGGATACATTCAAGCTCATTTTGCCACCTTTCAGTTTTCTGCAGCTTTCTGAAATGCCAGTATGTAAGGATTCTCAAATGAAGAAGTGGTCTGTGCACTTTTTAGAAGCCCTTTAATGAGTGAAGCCCTAGAGGGTCTCACATATGACTCCCCACTCAGGTACACTGTAGCACATTCGAAGGGTTTTAGAGCTCTCTCAAGCTCTTCCAGGAGGCTCCATTGATCTGGCTTGAGGTCAAGGTATCTAATTGTGATCCCTGGGTTAGACAGACATGCCGTTATAGGCCATCTTTGCTCCAGCAGACGTCTGTCATATAATACGTGCTGTTCCACCTCACACTTACATCTTGAATGAGGCTGTTTTCTGGCTGTCCCATGTGTTTTTGCTTTACATTCAGGATATTGCTGGTGTTGTGGCAAAAACTTCTGTTAAACATCATCACTGCGTAAGAGACACTCAGAGTCAAATTAATAAAAAGAGAAATGTTTATTCTTGCAAGAAGGCCCAGTCGCCATCACAGCCGTTACATTCTGTGAAGTGAGTGGCGCCCACCAGGAAGACATGAGACAGCTTTTATACTCTTTTCAAGGTTCCTTCTCACCCGCTGTACTTTTCCACCCAGATAAGGCCCCTACTTCTGTTTCTACTTAATAACACAAACTGGTACTGGAATAAACCAGCCAAATCTGACCATTCCTAAGGTCGAGATGTCCTGTCCCATATATTCCTGAAACGTCACGCACAACCACGTACACACATATACTTTTACACATTGAATAGATTAGGAATAAATGACTATTAAAATTTTCCACAACAATCCCCACTTTTTATCATTCTGATTACCCATAATCACAATAATAAACAAAAAGACAAATTTTAAGTCATATCATCACACTACTCTTCATCTCTGGTTTTCACATAACTGCTCACTGTCCTTAAACATTTGTGAAAATAACATTTGGAAAATAAAAAGCTTAGGCTGTTTTTGTAAGGATAGTCCCTTAAATTTTAGCAAGCCAGTAAAGAAACACTGCTGCTGTACCCCAAGCATAGCTTGACCCTCAGTCACCTTAGTTAAATAAGAAATAGTGTACAGACTAGTTAGAAAAACAACAAATCATCAATCCACAGTGGTTACATCAAAATATAAAGTATAAGAAAAGTATAATAAAACCCTTCATTTCAAAACCCTCTCCTTGTACCTTATCACATAGCGGATAAGCACAGCTTTTAACCATCTGTTCATAACAAAAACATTCATAGGAAGAAGAAAAAGAAAAGAAAAACAAACACCAAATGTCTAACACATGTCACTGTAGCTTCCACTACTAGAATCATCATCATCACATTTCTTGTCATTGTCATCATCATTTGGATAAAACTGTCATTTTTACCAATTTAACAATCCTCCCTGCTCTGACCAGTCTCTGTACTGAGCTGGAAACACAATATCGACAATCCTACCCCCGAAACCCCAAAGAGTAATCAAATTTTCTAATGAATCAGTGACCAATCAAATCTCGTTGGCGTTGTTTAAGGTGAGATGTTTGGACGGTGGTGTTGCAATCTCCATCCTTGCAACCTTGTTTGTGGAGTGGACCATAGCCTCTGTCACCTGTGAATGGAGATCTTAAGTGTTTTGTTAGTGCTGCTGGTCGTCCTTCTGGTGTGACCTGTGGAATTTTCACATGTCAACAACACAGTATTTATACATTTTGGAACAGAATCAGTTCTGTTAGCTGCAATCCAATCTGACATTCTGTGAAAGGAAAATTTTAAGTTATGCTCCGCTCCATTCTCTGGAAAGAAAACAAAATGTCGAGGTTATTTTCAGATAGTAAAACTACACGTAGTTTCTTTTGTCTACTGTTCTCCCGGGGCCTTCGATACCCTGGCGTTTCCTGTTGAAACAAGTCCTGCAAATACATTTACAGAAAGCAAATTTTGTTTGGGACGGCCTTTTACCCAATTAGACCCAGTGTCCTCCCAACATATATTGTCCCTCCTTTTGATGCACGACTCAACTCGTGCATCAATTTAACATAACATTTAACATAGTGTTTTGATAAAGTTTGCATCAACACTAACCCAAACGTTGTCCTTCAGACAAATTTCCTCCAGACATCTCTTGCCGTCTTTGAAACAAAAATATTACATTCTCACTTAAAGCCACAATCTCATCTTCTTTTCAAAGTATTTGAAGGGCAAAGGCCCTTAGCCTCACAGCCTATCCTGCTTTTCAGGCCTGTTGTTTGGTCTCTTAATTCAGTCATCTACAAACATTTTCAAAGTCTTCAATTGTTTCTATCAAGTCAGGTCGTGCTGTACAGACTTGGTAACTGTCAGTCAAATAACATTCTCATCCTTCTGCCCACAATAATCATACATTTTTAGTGGCTCTCTTGATAATTTCATGTTTGACTTAGCCAATATGTCACTTTGTTGTTGCCATCAAATCTATAACATTTTCATTTATCTCAGCCCATGCCAGATGGTGATCTACAACTCCACAATTCCAATTTACACAAATACTTAAACTGATCCAGAACGTAATTCAAATCAGCATCACAAAAGACAGAAGTAATTAATACCAGACAGAGCTTGATGACCAATCAATTTAAAGCTCGTCCTATGTTCTGTATCATCTTTTCATCGGATCCACACACAATTATCGCCTTCTTTAAAATTTGTCATTTGCCTTAACCCATCTGTAATGATGAAACAATATACTCACTATTCAGGCGGAATATTAGTACCCCAAACTAATACATACAAGACCTAAAGTGTTGTCACCATCACACACACTCATACTAGACACACATATGTTAACTACTCATTCTCCATGTTCGCCTTTCTTTATATTATTGCTAAAAAGATTTAAATTTTAAATAAGATTTTAAACTTCACATTTTCTGTAGCTTTTGCCTAATTTTACATGGTCTCTTAACCAGTTCCAAAGCATTTCTGTTCATTTTTTCATTAGATTTTTTAGACAAGTCAGCTGGTTGCTTTGGTTCCTTATCATTATTTTGCTTCAGCTTGCTCTAGCAGGCCGACAACAGAAAGACAGACACAGTTTATCATGCCTTCCCCACTCAAACAGTCTCTCTCTCTTATTAACAAATAATAATTACATTAAATTAATCACTATCCTTTTACCATTAAATTTTGTTATCCAGACTGTTCTCAAATCAAAAACTGTCTTCATCTTTAGCCACCCACCATGTCAAACGACCTTCAGGAGTTAAAACATATTAGTTTAAAATCAACACTTCTATAAATTTTCTTATTCTTGCCCATGAGGCAGCCAATACATAAAAAGTTTTGTTCCTGTCTCCACAACAAACAATGGCAATCCCCTCATGTTATTAGCTGGCTCTCGAAAGCCCTCCCTCATAGCTCTTTATCTATAATTTTCTCTTCAGGGTGTTGTCCCCCTGGCTTAATTGCAGACACTTGTCACAATGAAAAACAAGCATACGATTATGCGGTTTCTTCTGGCAAGTGGTATAGAGGAACTCACATTCTCTGGGTCAGACTGCCGCAACTCGTCACAGCGCATCTCACCTCTCAATGCTCTGCTGACCCCAGTGGCCTCCAGTAGTCAGCGCTCAACTCTCACTACCTTTCTTGCATGTACCACACCCCCGTCCTGAGGTGCCCAATGTCCGTGACCCCTGCGTTAGGCTGTCCCCTGGCCAGGAAGATCATCCTGTCATTGAGTAGCCATCGTACACACTGGTACCGCTCTTTCCCATCACACAATCAGTTTCCTTTAACAGAACTCAGCTGCTTTCTGGAGCTTTAGGAAAGGCACGTTCAAGAGTCACCAGAGCCATTCTGATTGCCTAATAGTGTTCACAGGGAGACAGGTTAATAACAGCAGTATTTAATCACTTAAATCCATTAATCATCTTAAAATCATCAACCTAGCTACTTAGATTATCCTCAGTGAATTTAGTTCACAACCATACATTCAGTGTACTGTTACTGTACATCTTTAGCCATAGCCATCGGGCCTGTTTCAATGGTGGAGACTTAAGATAAGACAGAGAAGTTACTGGTCCTAAAAAAAAAATAATCAAAAATGTTATTTCTATCATTTAAGGTCTGCATTATTATTTTAAAGACTTCTTTAAAGTCGTTCAGTTTTACATTTAAAACATTCACCAATACAAATTGCCCTCTTTATGGCAATGGTTTCTTTTAACATCTCTGTGTCTGATTTTTCAACTGAAACACTGTGCTTTACTATAAATAGCTTATTATTACTTATGACACAGGGTCAGATAACAGCCTGTTAGCTGAAATTGACTGAGAGAGACTCTGAGGCATTCAGGACAGGTAAACTGTTCTCTCAAATATTTCTAATCATCAAACTTTTATCTATAATCTTTTAACTATCCCAGCTTAAGGCATCTTTGCCAGAAATGACATTTGTTTCCAAATAAACATCATTTTATAGTTGTCTTTTGCCCATACAGGGAATTTAGACATTACAGATCTCCACTCAGATTGAGTATCTGTCGTACTGGCCGTTTACAGCCACAGCAGACATCAGATTCAGATAAGCAAGCTGTTTCATTACAGCTCCTAACAAACTTATCTTTTAAAAGCAAAACATCAGCTTCTAGTTCTCTCATGGTCAACACTTTTCAAGCTGTTTGTTTAATCAGATGCCTTTTACATTTTACATTTTAGGAACTGTTAATTCAGTAGCCTATGCCTCTGCTTATTTGATCTTAATTAATTATTCTAGTTCTATATAATCTAAACCCTTTTTAAAATGTTTAATTAAAACACAATCATCCTTTTAGTTACTTTTTCCTTTCTGCAACTCACATTTGTTGTCATTATCCATAATTTTACATCCAACTGTATTCATCAATTCACTTATAATAATTACTATTATAGATATTTTCAAAGGATTCACTTTAAGACTTCAATCTTTTGACCTTGTTTTTTTTTTTTTTTTTTTCTTATTCTTTCTCAGACGAAATGTTAATATCGTCACTTAAACACTGATCTACTTTCAAACCCACATTATTACCAGAAATGTGTCACTATCACATTTTCAAACCCCTTCTCAGTGAGCATTTACAGTTACATGTTAAATGGTCCTGCTGACCACAATTTAAACACTCTCTGTCTGCTCTAACTTACTGCACACCCTTGAAGCAGTGTGTTCCATTGAGGAATGCAAACAGAGCCACTGATAAGCAGTGCTCCATATTCTTTTACAATCCACCAATGGCAGATACAACAATAGCCGAATCATCATTATTACTGGCACAACATACATTATTGATTTCCGGAATCTTTGGACATAGCTGTCTTTACCTTTTACTAATTTGCTATTATCATCAACACTGATTACAGAACAAGTGCATATCTAACATCCAAAAAGCCGGGCTGAATAAGAAGACACTGCTCCTGTACTCTCGACCTTGATCGAACCCTCAGTCACTCCTCAGATATTAAATACAGACATTGTCTGCAATCATAAACACCAGGATATGCTACCCCATTATAGACCCCTTAGGTTCAAAAACAATGTTTGTCAAACTAAAACTAAACCTAATTTCAATCTTTATTTTATCATTAAAAATATAGAATTGTTCCCCATACTGCTAAAAACATTCTTCATGTCATGTTAATTCCTGTCAATCATACAATGCCTTATTTTATTCTAAAACTGTATTTTCATACCAATTAAACAGTTAATTTGACTTCCATAAATTCTGTCAGACATTTTATTTTCATCACATATAGTTTTCTACTATATTTCTTCTCAATCTTCCCCTACATGCCATTTCTTTCTGTATCCTCTCCTTTCTTTTCTCAAACATGCCAGTTCCTTCATTATCTAACCAGTACATGATTGTTTGCACAATCCCCACACAAACATATCTCACACACCAACCTTCTTGTTTTTCCCTTTTCCCTCTTCCACCAAGTCTACACTTACAGTTTCACTCTATTTATATCACTCTATCACTCTATTTCACACAGACAGCCTTATTGCTGCTTGCTACTTCAATCCTTATCATTATAAAATTAAGTTCTATAGACATCTAATGTCATGCATCCATTTACTGGATGAAGAAGTAAAAACTTTTGTTTCTCACTGGTCTGTTCAACTGATTCTCGCACACTCTTAGTCTAGTTGTGTTCAGTCCTGGAAATCATGGTATTTTATCAATAGTTTTTTCAGATTTTACAGATTTTTTTTTTTTTACAGATTTTATCAGTTTTTTTCCCAATATCTAACATATATTTTCCCCCATACTTGTCCTAATTTTTACAGAAAACCGGTGTATCAAATTTTGCAAACTTGCTCTGAGATTTACCCATATTGGCTGCTTCTGTCACTTCCGTGGATTTTCTGTTCGACGCGTCTAATAATCTGATGGACGTCTCCACCAGATCTGATCACTTAACCCAAGACCAGAAAGGGCGCACCCAGTGCTTTTGCAGATCGATTAACGCTCAGTAGACTGCTACGTGAAGATCCTTCGTCTACAAAACCGTCCCTGACTGGTTCTGCAGAACGCCTCCCCACGCAGTTAGCCCTACTGTATTAACTACGACCCGTTCGTAAGTAAGTCTCAATTGACCCCCAATAAACTGCTGCACAAAGATCCCTCGTCTACAAAACCGTCCCTGACTGGTTTTGCAGAACGCCTCCTCGCACAGTTAGCCCTATTGCATCAGTTTTCTTGACTTACACCACAGAAGCTAACAGACACAGCCACTATGTTTTTTTTTTTTTTTTTTACCCACCAATTGAAAAATATTTTAGACCAAAAGAAAATATTTTAGCCGTCTCTTACCAGAGATGTCTTGAGTTGCCACGGGTTCGTTTTCATCTGATTCCAGTGGAGCTTCTCCTGGCCCTGATAGCGGTCGGCCCCTCTCTCTGAAACTTACGAGGTAGAGCTGGAACTGCTCAGTCCAGGTGGCCAAACACCGTCCGCTCTCAGGTCCAGGAGGCACTGCCAAGGAATCCCACTTCTCTGACACCAATTGTTGTGGCAAAAACTTCTGTTAAACATCATCACTGCGTAAGAGACACTCAGAGTCAAATTAATAAAAAGAGAAATGTTTATTCTTGCAAGAAGGCCCAGTCGCCATCACAGCCGTTACATTCTGTGAAGTGAGTGGCGCCCACCAGGAAGACATGAGACAGCTTTTATACTCTTTTCAAGGTTCCTTCTCACCCGCTGTACTTTTCCACCCAGATAAGGCCCCCACTTCTGTTCAGTTTCTACTTAATAACACAAACTGGTACTGGAATAAACCAGCCAAATTTGACCATTCCTAAGGTCGAGATGTCCTGTCCCATATATTCCTGAAACGTCACGCACAAGCACGTACACACATATACTTTTACACATTGAATAGATTAGGAATAAATGACTATTAAAATTTTCCACAACACTGGCAACCTCACTCTTGTCAAAGTGCTCCACCAGGGACCTTGCAGCAGCACCAATGGCCTTTTGAATATGGGTATTCTTCTTCATAGCATGGTTCACAATTAGCAGCAGAGTGTGACCAGAGCAGCGGATGGAAGAGATCCCATGTTTTTCTTCTAGTATTTTGAGGGCACATACAACGTTTGATGCATTGTCATGAACTATGGCAAGTATTTTATGCAGAGGAATTTTAAATTTGGCAACTGCAGTTTCAATCCATGATGCGATCATGCGATATTTACGGCTGTGTGCCTCTCTTCATGTGGCATGGTGGTCAAATTAAAGTTCATGAGCTCCCATTCATCATTTCTGTGGCCATACTTGTCCACACATCTGTTGTCAGACATATCATGGAGCTGCAGAACAGTGCATCTTTGTTTCGCTGAAGTTCCACATTATATTTCCTTGGAAATGTAATGTTGCCACCATGTTCTTGAATCCTTCACCTTCAACGATGGTCATATCTCTCACAATCATTTTCAGGACACTGTCAGTGAGTACTGCTGCAAGTTGTGGCGTGGAATCCTTCCTTGGAAGGAATTCAATCAGACTAATTTGCCTGCAACTGACAAAAAGAGGAGAAATACACAATTACCCTACTGATGTAGAGAGCCCATTCCTAACATTCTGTCTGGGCATCCACCCTAACCTTCACATCAAATCAGCCTACTTTCGTTAGAAGCTCATTAAGTAAACTGTTAAAAAGCATTATGCAATCTAAGCATAAGTATCTGGATTTCCCTTAGGCTATTGGCTATACCATATTTAGTCCTAATCTAATCCTCTATTAACAAACATGTATGTGTTCATTTCATAAATTAGTTCTTTGCTCTGCCTTAAATGAATACATTATCTAACTGTAAATTTGTATGTACATTTCTGAAATGCATAACTGATAACATCACTCTGAATTGAATTGTTAAGTAGAGATGCATGCATTATCTGTAAAGCTGCTTTGAAACTGGACTAGCCTTACTATGCTTAATAATGAATCGCGCGGAAAGCAGGCAGGCACGCAGCTATGCTGCTCACGTACACTAATACACTTGCGTGCATTACGGGGTTTAAAACATAAACATTACTGCCATTTAACATCCAAAGTCAGTCATTGTACGCCTTAAATAGTTAAAGCTGCCGTCGGCAAATTTTTTTTGATCCTATTCAGTGAAATCGACACTATAATCCGACAGAACGACATAAATAAAGTGGTTTTAGAAAAAACCCGAGCTTCTAACTCCACCTCGAGAGTGTTATTTGTTTTGCAAAAATCCACCGCTCCCGGATCATCGGGTCCAATCAGAGCAGGTGGTGCTAGATCTGACTGTCAATCACAGATCGGGCACACGCCACCCCTCGCGCACGCTACAATCACATGCACACGCCTGACGTTCGCACAGTAACGAAGAGTGATGGCAGAAAAGCTCATTTAAAGTGTAAATGACGTTAGCAATTGCAATCTATCGGATTAGCCAGGGCAGCATACCTCCAAATACTCCATGGTGTTGATGGATGCTGATGAGCAGGGCCGGCCCGAGGCATAAGCGAAGCCACCAGGGGGCCCCCCAATCGAGTTAAAAAAAAATTAAATAAATGTAGATGACTTAAACAAGTGACATAAATGAATGAATGAATGAATATGACTGACTGAATGAATGAATGAAAAATTCAAGACAAGAAAATTCTGATTTCATGATCAATATACCTGCCTACAACAGCTGCTGTGTCTCAACGTTTAAGTCATCCGCATAATCTAGACACCTCGCGCGTGCATAGACAATTCGTGCGCAACTGCGCATAGTCACAGTGTCGGTTTAAGTTGGAGAAAACAGCCGCAGGGGAACTTAACCTTCTAGGTATAGGGGTAGCAGTTTGAATAAATGATAAACATAGCAGTTTGAACTCGTTTCCACTTTATTATACCACACATCAGATCGCTAACTCCAAAAACCCACGACACTCCAGTAACAAGTGCGCACGACCCATTCCTATCTACGGCAAGCCCCGAGGGTAAAAATACATTGCATACATTACACACATACAACGAGCGCCAGTACATCATTATCGGTATTATAGTAACAGACTTTGTTGGATTCTGTCATGTACAATCCAACAAAGTCTGTTACAATAATAATAATAAAAAAGATTTTGATGACATCAGTTACACTGTATTGAGGCAGTTGAGAAATAATAATATTTTTACAGTTTTCAACAATAATTGTCATTGTTGAACCCTTGCTCTTATGTTTCTGATTTCTCAGTTTTGTCATTATTTTAGCAAATAATTTATTTTATATGTTTTGAGACAGTTTGTTTTAAGAAGTTTCAAAGAGTTAGTAAAACAGTAAAGTACAAGTTAAAACTTTTTTATTTAAGTAGGCATCTATTTTTATTAAGTATTTATTTTGTAACCTTACATAACCTTACTGTATTCATTTATAATGTATCATTATTGCGTGACATTTATGTCAATAATCGTCAAGCACAGGTGACTTCGCGTAGTGGGAGGGGCCCCCAAATCTAATTCTGCTTAGGGCCCCCAAAAGGCTCGGACCGGCTCTGCTGATGAGACTGGCGCGTTCACAGAAAATCTGGTGCACACGCACTGACCAGCACGAACTCGGTGGGAGGGTATTCGTTGATAGTGGGGGAGGGGCATGAGAGTTGTAAACATTCAAAATTTTGCCTAAGTCCACTCAATCTGCCAGACTTGCCGACTGCAGCTTTAATACATGTTGTTTCATTAATATTCATATACTTACGTTGTCTTTTCCTTTTCTGTGGATGCATCTTCAACAACTCTGGTGCGTTTTCTTTTTAGGTGCTTGTGCATCGTGGTTGTGCTCCCGTGATATGCAAGTGAAGTTCGACAGAGTGAACAGACCACTCTTTTGTTTCCAGTTGGCCTGAAATACTCCCATACTTTCGAAGCTTTTGGTCTAGTGCCAATTCTCGGACTTAATTCGGAGTCTCCTGCCTCTGCCATTTTTCATATCAAAGCAGTGAAGGAGGGGGAAGAAAGAGGATAGCAGAATAACCAGCAGGGCATGCGCGCGCAGCACACAGTGAGCCGTTTGAGACGGGAGACCAAAAATAAATAGGCGTTCAATATTAAACGTCGACTAAAATAATTGCTGTCGACTAATTTTCATGGTCGATTATGATGACTAAGTCGACTAATCGCGGCAGCTCTACTAGGTTTTATTTTAATTTGAGCTGTTACACCACTTAATTTTAAAGGTACTATATGTAGCTTTTGTTCTAAAATGAATCCTTTTTTATTGCCTGTGTATGAAGGGATTGTAATCACACATTACAATGATCCACTTGTCGGGTTTTGCTATTACCTCTGAAGGTCAGTATTCCTATTTCTATGCGAAGGCTCCGGGTCAGATTTACCGCAAAATCTATCGGATGTGATGTGCATGCGCGCTCCCGAGCCTCTCTCCTTTTTATATAGTCTATGCGACGGCACTGCAGCCAACTGCATGAGTCTGATTACACCAAAAAACGACCTGCTTCCAGCACAACACAGACTCCAACACAAACTCCACATAAATATAAAAAACAAAAAAAAGTTTTATCTGCTGAAGCTCGTCAGGCCAAACGTGAATCGGATCAAATTCGGACGAAAACACGGATCAACATCGGCAGAGCGTTTGAATCATGGAGAGACCTCCGCTTTGTTTTAGGTATAGGTATATATTTAGGTATAAAAACAGACCTGGAGTTGGCTTTCATCCCTATTGTGATGCTTTCTCCGGTGTGTTGAAAGTCTCAGTGTGGCCGGTACTATGAGTGCTCGCTCTTGAGTTCGAGCACGCGCACGAGCGCTCTTGTAAAAATTGGTTGCAATCTGAAACATCACCGCTAGAGGCTGCTAAAAAATACATATAGCCCCTTTAAAGACAGTTTAACAAATTATTAACAAATGAAGGGTTCACGGATCAACTATGGATGTCGTCTAGAGTTCTTCAAACAATACATGAAGGACGTTAAATGCAAGTTTTCTGTTTATTTTAGTTTCTCCCAAGCCAGTAAAGTGAAAGGTGCTCACAGGTGCAAAAACATGAAAAAAAAATCCAACTTCAATATACAAAAAAACCCAAACAATAACTTTGGATCAGGTATAATAATTCAATCAGAGTACTCAGCAGATACTGCATTCACTGTCACCAGTCATAGAATAACTGACCACTTCCTTGTGTGAGAATTAATACACATGGGTACAACCATTTCTCCGCAATAATAGCATGGGAAAGTATTAAAGATCATTAAAATGTATTAAAGATCAAGTAACCCCATTTCCTTCAACACACAAATTTAAATAGCACAGCACAAACTTCATATCAACAATAATTATATAAAGTAAAATCAATAACCACATCAAAAACGGTTCCACCCCTTACCCACCATACTTGGTATTTCCCACCCAGATGATGCAACACAGCACAAGTATAAAAGCATGATAAAATGCTTTTACTCAAATTGCGATTAATTTTGGCCATCATTATGGATTCGCCATTGTAAATACACCTATTTGATTGACTACCAAAGACACTCTCTGACATGAGTAGCTCTTGCAGATAAAGGAAATAAATGTGTAAAATGTTAAAATTTTAAATCGAAATCGACCGAAATGAAGTCACAATCTCGAACTTCGAATTATAAAATATCATTCATTTCAGGGGCTTTAAATGTTATACTTTAACAGGCAAATCCCCAAATTACACAATCTTGATTGTATTCTAAATTAAGAAATCATTATAATGCAGTCAAAAATAATTTACAGGCAACATAAATAATTACTTTACCTTCCGAGTCTTTTGTTCATTTGTGGCGTGACAGAGGCAATGAACGGATAGTTCATGAACGACTCAGGGCGCGGGGAAAACACACACGTGTTGAAAGGCTGTGAGTCCTCTAACTAAGCTTAGAGCTTAGATTCTTTGCCCGAGCCCGAACTTGACCCAACCCGGGCCGATATTTCCCGCCACTATCCTCGGGCCGGGCCCTTGATCTAGAGACGTGCACTCCCAACGCAATAGAGTGCGGCCATAGACTGAGTGCGGCGCGGGACTAGATTTGATGGCCGAGTGCGAGCGCGGGCGGTAATGCACTCACTCGTGTGTGCGGGAGAATAAAACGATTCGCGGGACTCCTGCAAACTAGAAATATCTATGAATAAAACATAAAAACTAATACATTTTTATTTATCTGTTGCAGAAAAGCAACAAGAACAACTAAAACAAAATAGAAACGATTTACAGGCCAGGCAAACATGTTTGCAGCGTTGAGCGATGTAGCCAATCACAGACATAATTATGTGTTGATTTCTTGAACGCAATGGCCAATCAGAAGCATTTAAGATAGACTCCCTTCACCGCTCAAAACGGACTTTTTGTTCAGTGCTGAATTCTGTATGCTGGCAAAAAATGAAAACAAAAAAAACTAGGGATGCACCGATCCACATTTTTTCACTTCTGTTCCGATCCCGATACTTGAATTTGGATATCGGCCGATACCGATACTTTTCCGATACCAGAGCTGTGTTTGCTTTAATATTATTATTATCATTATTGTTGATTTTATATGATGCTGAAATAAACTCCTCTCTACAGGCAAGTATGATATGTACGTATGTATGGATGTATGTCACAAAATATATATATATATTAAACAATAGATAAACAAAAGATAGACAATTAAACAAAGATACACATTATACAGGCCTAAACAGTGCTTTAATTTCAGGAAGGTCTACTAACATTATTCAGGTATGGTCTAAAAATAATTATAATAAAGTAATCAGAAGTAAAATAGCACTGCAAAGTTGATCAAAGATAGTTTTATGCTTTTTAAAGCTAAAGTTATTCATTCAAGAGCTGCGAGTGATTTTCTCTTTGCCTTTTGTTGTTTGATTCTCAGTAATGGTGCAATCGTCGTCATGTTTATTAGACTTCTTTCCCTTTAAGAACGAGTGCAGATCTAATAGTCTACTGATGCACCTTATTTTCTCCCAACTATTTCCATAACTACGTCCATTTTAGAAATAAACTGTTTAAAGTGTAAATTGCAGGTAAAATTTTTCACGAAGATAATGCAATGTGCTTACTAAACAAAGATAAGAACCGCCTACCATTGTTTTTTATGTTTTTTATACCAAAATGCCGAATATAATATGAAAAGTTGGTACGTTTTTACAGTGCTTTTAAAGCACGCCCCCTCCCTTTCACTAGGCTGGGCGTGACGTCATAACAGGGACTCCAAGCTTTTACTGTCTATGCTCAAAGCTGGAGTCAGGTTATATTGGAGACCTAGCTAGCAAAAATGGTTAACTATTGTGTTTGTGCGGGATGTACGAATACATCAAAAACGGGGGAGAGGCTCCACAAGGACAAACGGCTGATTCGTGCCTGTAAGTGTTCGCATAACTTACCCGAGGTAGAGCTTAGATCAGGCCCAAACAAATCAATCCCGAGCCCGCTGTGTCCGAGCCCTGCCCGACACATTAACTGTCATTATGAGCCCGAGCCCGGTTTAAACCCGACTATTTTTTAATACGTGGGTCGTTATAACTGACGTGCTCAACTACTTTCTTATATTACTTTCTCCCGACCGCAACGGGAGAGCCTACGTGTCGCCACCATACACATCAGCATACATGCTCCTGATCAATTATTTGTAATAAAGCATTAACACACAAACCACTGTTATAACATTAAAGCAAGCGGGCTACTGCGTGCATGCATGACTGCGTGCAAAGTGCGATCCCATAATAATTCCTAAAAAAATGACATCAGTTCACAGAGATCTCGCACATCTCTGTTATTATCAATGAAGCTTTCGTAATATATACACTATGTTTGTTATAGTTAGAGGATTTGCCAGCAAACAGAATTCAGCACTGAACAAAAAGTCAGTTTTGAGCGGTGAGGGGAGTCCATCGTAAATGCTTCTGATTGGCCATTATTGCGTTCAAGAAATCAACACATATGTCTGTGATTGGCTACATCGCTCATCGCTGCAGACATGTTAGAAATAGAAACTCTGCCTGTAAACCGTTTCTATTTTGTTTTTAGTTGTTCTTGCTTTTCTGCAACAGATGAATAGAAATCTATTAGTTTTTATGTTTTATTCATAGATATTTCTAGTTTGTGGGAGTCCCGCAAATCGTTTTATTCTCCCTCAACCCGAACACACAGAGTGAGTGGATTACTGCCCGCAGCTCCCTGTTATGACGTCATCACACAGTTACGGTAAAAAACACGCTACCTTTGAAGAAACCCCATACATATTGTGCACTTTAATTTACACATTAATTGGTTGTGGTGGTTAACCTGCAATTTACACTTTAAGTGAATCTCCAAGCCGGTCATTTTGACATTTTTGTGTAGGCTACATTTGAACGTTTAGACTCGCTCGCATATGAAGCCCAAAGTAGGCCTATAATTTGCTTGCAGTCTGTTTCGGAGCGCGCGCCGCATTGGGAACAGCATCTCTTGTGCAGATTTTTGTGCTTTTAATAGCTCTTTTTATTATTAAAAGCGTCCCGCAATTTAGCAACAGTAGAGACTTAATTTTACAACAATCACTGATCGTGCTGATTCTGTCTTAAAGTTTGAGTTAAGGAGAAATGACAGCATACTGCTGCGAAGGGAAGGAAGTTGCGGAAGTTAGTTTTTAATGGTTTTACCTCAATATATTCTATAATTAGGGATGGGGCCGATCCGATCCAGTATCGGTATCGGGACCGATACCAGCAATAATTCACGTATCGGATTTTACCGATCCAACCTGCGGAGATATCCGATATCCATGAGCCATGACTGCGCTTTAATTGAAATGACTCCAAAAGTGATTCCCGCCGGCTAGTCTGCTTGCTGGCTGCAAACTGTGGAATGGATTTCCTGAACGGAGGCGCGGCTCAATGAGACACAGAGACCCCCGCTCAAAAAATCCATTCCGCAGTTTGCAGCCAGCAAGCAGGATAGCACCTATGCATTGAACTGCCAACATGTCGCGGTGTGGAAATCCTATGGTGGAAATACTTCACATTGCAAGATGTACAAACACTGCAGCAGAGCAAGACAGCAAAATGCAATGTTTGCAAAGCCGTATTAATTAAACCATTTGTCTGTAATGCATTTTTGCTATTTGCAGAGAGATCTCTCACGCGGTGCCACAGCGTGCACAACACGACAGCCCTGCTTAATGACGGAGGTCTCTACTGTTGCTAAATTGCGGGACGCTTTTAATAATAAAAAGAGCTATTAAAAGCACAAAAATCTGCACAAGAGATGCTGTTCCCAATGCGGCGCGCTACCAAACAGACCGCAACGAGACAAGCAAATTTTACTTTGGGTTTCATGTGCGCGTCTAAACGATCAAATGTAGCCTACACAAAAATGTCAAAATGACCGGCTTGGAGATTCACTTAAACAGTTTATGTCTAAAATGGACGTATGGAAATAGTTGGGAGAAAATATGGTGCATCATTCAGTAGACTATTAGATATGCACTCGTTCTTAAAGGGGCAGCAGTATCAAACAACAAAAGGCAAAAAGAAAATCACTCACAACTCTTGAATGAATAACTTTAGCTTAATAAGCATAAATCTATCTATGATAAACTTTGCAGTGCTATTTTACTTTTGATTACTTTATTATAATTCTTTTTAGACCATACCTGAATAATGTTAGTAGACCTTCCTGAAATTAAAGCACTGTGTAGGCCTGTATAATGTGTATCTTTCCCACATAGCAAAATTCAGTTGAATCAACGTTGAAATATGGTTTGGCAGAAATGTTGAAACTACGTTGAAGCCTAACATTGATCCGATGTTGAAAGTGTCCCCTCTACTTTTGTGTTGAATCAACATTGGATTTTCAACCATACTGACATTGAATCAATGGTGATTCAACCATCATCTAAATGAGAATCTACATTTAAATTTCAGTTGATTTTATGTTGAAATAATGGGTAACACTTTATTTGAAGGGGTGTGCATAAGACTGACATGACACTGTCATAAACATGACATAACACCTGTCATGAACATGAAGGAGTCTTTATGAATGTTTATGACTGTTGTCATTAAGTGTCATTCGGTAAATTATGACACTTTTAATGCAAAGTTGACATTGTTTAAAATGTCTTTGTTATGAAAACTTGACATTAACAAAGACAAAAATGTCTTTGTTATGACAACTTGACATTACCCAAGACAAAAATGTCTTGATTATGACAACTTGACATTAACAAAGACAGAAATGTCTTTGTTATGACAACTTGATATTAACCAAAAAATCATAACCTGTCAACCTGTCACAAATATGTCATAACAGGTCTAATTATCAAACTTCAAGCATTTTGCAGTGTAATAACCCTTAATGACATCTTTATAACTAGTACAATGTGTTCCACTTTACTTGAGGACAAGTAAAATATTCATGACACAGTTATAATGGTGTCATGACGGCCAAAGTTGTGACAGGTTGACAGGTTATGATTTCTCGGTTAATGTCAAGTTGTCATAACAAAGACATTTCTATCTTTGTTAATGTCAAGTTGTCATAATCAAGACATTTTTGTCTTGGGTAATGTCAAGTTGTCATAACAAAGACATTTTAAACAATGTCAACTTTGCATTGAAAGTGTCATAATTTACCGAATGACACTTAATGACAACAGTCATAAACATTCATAAAGACTCCTTCATGTTTATGACAGGTGTTATGTCATGTTTATGACAGTGTCATGTCAGTCTTATGCACACCCCTTCAAATAAAGTGTTACCAAATAATGTTACTTAATCAATGGTGAATCGACCATCATCTAATGAGAATTTACATATCAATTTAAGTTGATTTTATGTTGATTTAATGTTGAAATAATGTTACTGAATCAATATTGGTTCAATCATTATCTAAAAGGTATAAAATTAATTTATATGCAATATATATATATATATATATATATATATATATATATATATATATATATATATATATATATATATATATTAAAATGAGTGATGGGCATTGTATCTTGCAGAACAATCAACATCAACCTCCATTGAAAATACACTCTATTTAGCAGTAGGCCTAAGACTGCCACCAACAATAGGACTAACCGTATAATAACAACAGACACATTTTGGATTCATTTAGTTATATGGATAAAAACATTTATTAGATATTTTTAAGATTTTTTTTTATTTTTTTTTAATGCAACAAACAAAACATGAAGAACAAGGGGGTGATGCTATGTGTGTGAGTGGGCTTGTATGTGTGCAGGGCCATAGCACATCTGAAGAGGACACTGTGGGAGAGAAGCAGAGACAACATGTCAGCACTCACGATGAAACATTTTGCAGAGCAACTTATGCAACAGCTATTTAGTAATATTAGGAATATCAAATTCACTTACATCTAATTTTTCTTTAAGCCTCCTGCACGCCAAGGGGCGTAACGTAGCCAGTTCTTCACGATGTCACTGAAGGCCTGCTGTGTGAGCTTCCTGTCACACTGCCGAGAAGCAACTGAAAGACATGAATCCAAAATGGTTGTTTAAGGAATGATAAGATACTCATTGCATCAGTTGGGTTGAAATAACTTGTTGCCAGCTGAAAACAGCACAAGGAATATTAAGTTAAACTCACCAAACATGCAGTCTTGCAGGCAAGTGTCCCTAAATGGCAGCTTGGCCTCACTGTGTTTGTACGCTTTCCCTGCCCAACTAAATTTACAGGCCAGGCCGTTTGTTAAGGCTGCTGCCAGCATCCTCCTGATCATGCAGGTCGAGCTGGTGCCTCCCACCATGGCCAAGCGGACAATCTATTGAGATGTGAGGAAAAATGGATTTAAGTACAATTCCAGTTTGCCTGTTGATGTAACTCAATTGGAACACTGGTGTTAAAGGTCCGACCATGCGGAACATGGATAAAAAACAGTGAAATGTTGAAAATGTAGAAATGTTGGGAAATCCATTACAGGAACATGACTCTCCATGAGCTAGGGGAAGGTGTAACATCTGTCTTTGCATGTTTAATAACATCTAGAGGACATAAGCTTTCAGAAAATGTAAGTTTTGAGTGGTATATTGGATTTCCCTAAATAGTAGAGACCAAAATGTAAAGTCTTTCTACTTGATTCACAAGGCGAATCTCGATAATGACCGGCGTTCTATACATTATCCCTTACTTAAAGGGGGGGTGAAACACTCAGTTTCACTCAATCTCATGTTAATCTTGAGTACCTATAGCAGGGGTAGGGAACGTTGGTCCTGGAGAGCCATAGCCCTGCAGAGTTTAGTTCCAACCCTAATCAAACACACCTGAACCAGCTAATCAATGTCTTTAGGATCATTAAGGCTACAATCAGGTGAGTTTTTTTCAGGGTTGGAGCTAAACTCTGCAGGGCTGTGGCTCTCCAGGACCGACGTTCCCTACCCCTGACCTATAGAGTAGTATTGCATCCTTCATATCTCCAAAAAGTCTTTAGTTTTATTATATTTATAAAAGAAATATAGGCTGTACCGAGTCTTTCCGGAAAAAGCCGAGCGGGTGGAGGCGTGCCGTGTGTGCGGGAGCGCGCGAAGCTTTTGCGTGTGTTGTAAACAGACAGACTCCTGGTTTATGAGGACATGATTTGTTTTTACAATAAACAAACTGACACCTACAGTGGCCAGCTAAACAAATGTATTTAAACACACAAACCATACATCACATGCTCCATCGATACATTAACTGTAACAGTTACGTGATCATGTTGTTTACTTGCTGTGCTTACACGCCGATAGTTAACAACACACAGACATTTGAAGCAGTTTTTACTCACCGCCTGCGGTTCCAACGCACGACCGTGGACCTTTATCGTTGGGACTGCTCCATCTTTAAGTATTAGGCGATCTGCAAATCCGGCGTCTACTGGGCCTTGTTTATAAAACTATTACTGGCGAAATGAAGGGACGGAACAAACAAGAACACTTGCACAACTCCGTTGCTGCTCTGGAAAAACAAAACCCATCCACAGGTCCCTTAACGCTGGGTTCTTTGGAAATTTGTGCAGTGTGGTCTTGCCCTGGCAACCAAAAACACACTTTTTGGGGGCCGTTTCTTTGATTGCAGCGCAGCCGAGCCCAGCGCTCTCTGATGGGCATAAGACTCTCGTACACTCTAGGCTACAGCTGCGCGCGCGCCCTTCCGGGAGAAGTGCCTTAAGACCCGTATAAGGAAATTCCGCCCACTCTGACGTAACGTAGGTTTGTATTCGAAAAAAACTTTCCGAAACTTGTGACAAACCGGAAGGAGTATTTTTGGAACAGAAATACTCCATCAAACGTACAAATTCATTTTTGAAACTTTGTCCATGTTTAGCATGGGAATCCAACTCTTTAATAGTGTAAAAAACTCACTATGCATGAAACAGCATTTCACCCCCCCCTTTAACATTCTGATCAATGTTCAGCATGGTCAGACCTTTCAAAAACAATTGGTTTTGTTGGATTATGGGGTAGGGGGTGGGGTGCGCAGTAAGGCCCAACAGCACCTGGTAAGGCCCCGCATAATATGCAGAATGTCTCATTATGCAGCTCAGTTTATCAAACAAATTACCATCTTTTGTCGGACTGCCTCTGTTTTTAAGAGGGCTTCGGCCTCATTAAAGTCCTCCTCGTTTGTGATAGGCAGCTGGACGGGGAACGGCTCTCGGCTTGTGGCTGGTCCACTAGCTGGGGTTCTACCCTCGGCCATTTCCCCCATGATGAACTGCACATCTCGTGAAAGTTCCTTCACCACCACTAGCACTTCGGCGAGCATCCCTGTCATCTTTTGGATGGCGAGGTCTTAAACAAGGGTAAAAACAAATTGTCATGAGATAAAAATGTGCAAAATACTTCTGTGGTTACATAGCATAACATTTTCTAATAGACTTGCCTTTCAAAAGCTGCCCATTTTCACCTTGTGGGGCACGAAATGGGGTGTGCATGGTCCCATACGGTGATATACTGGCACCTGCAAAACAAAGATATTAATTTATATATTGGGACCATCAACAAAACTTTGAGAGGGCAGATTGTGTTGTCAGCTACCAAAGGACGTCATTTTATGTCATGGTATGTCAATTTCATTGTGGAATTCTGTGTCCACGGCTGTACAAAAAGTGTTGCTGGAAGTATGGCATCATACCCTCTCTCTGTGGGACCTGCAGCTGGTGGTACGGCCCAGCGCCACCCTCCTTCTGTGGGACCTGCAGCTGGTGCGGCCCAGCGCCACCCTCCTTCTGTGGGACCTGCAGCTGGTGCGGCCCAGCGCCACCCTCCTTCTGTGGGACCTGCAGCTGGTGGTACGGCCCAGCGCCGCCGGCGGATGCTGCCGTCATTTCTGACACACACAATAAGGAATGCAAAAGTCAGTGAATTAAATTATTTTACAAAAGACACATACAGAGGCTTATATGACTACTGGCCATTATTTGAGAGCTTACCATGGTGAAATTGTGCTGATGCATTTGATGCACTGGCACCTGCAAACATATCTGCAAAAGGGACAAAACAGTTGTGTGAAACATGATTAGTTTTTGCACAACTTTCAACCTAAAAGCATGATCTAATTCTACAATACATTCAATTCAATGGTGTTTAGAGCCACCTGGGTTGTATGTTACAAAGAGGTAGGGTCAGTTACAGGGCAGCAAGGTTTGTATACATGATAAATGAATAGGTTAGTTAGGTGTAGAGAATAGAACATGGTGTTGTATGATACAAAGAGGTAGGGTCAGTTACAGGGCAGAAATACACGTGACCTACCATTTCTTGCCAGTTGTGACCAGGATTCTGGAACTCTGACATTAGGCGGGCGTAAAACCCATGGTTTCTTCACCTCGCCAGATGGCTCATCAGAGTCAGAATCCATATACAGTGGATTTGGCCTGAATAAAAATAAACACATCAGTCCATTTTATATCAAGCCAAAGTCAAGATAAAATAATGCTGCTGTGACCTCCTTACTATTAATTATTATAAATAATAATAGATAACTAGTTCAATTGTGAGGGGACAGAAGTAACTTCCAGTGAACATCACTTACTTTGATTTCCTTTTCTCCCGTTCTTCTTTTTCCTCCTCTGACTCAATCTCAGTGGTTGCACACAATGTGGTGTTGTACTTGTGTTCTCCTCGCCTGGCTTCTTCATATGTTTCTGGAGAATGCAGAGGAAAACAACCCCATTTTCCCATAGTTTTCCTTAAAACTCAAGTCACTAGTACTAGTTTCCGGTCAGCAAGCCCATTTTCCATTTCTGTCACAAGGCACTTAACCCCTCACTGCTCCCCAAGCGCCGCTGTTGTTGCAGGCAGCTCACTGCGCCGGGGTTAGTGTGTGCTTCACCTCACTGTGTGTTCTGAGTGTGTTTCACTAATTCACGGATTGGGATAAATGCAGAGACCGAATTTCACTCACTGGATCAAAAGAGTATATATACTTATACTTATTCTTACTTATACAACTGTCATATATATCTAGAAAACATCATATAGATACATTTTGGCTGTAGCAAAACCTATACATCTTATACAATACCTTAATGTATGTATATTATGTATGACAGAAATGAAAAAATTGGCAACTTTCAAGAGTAAATTGTAGTGTGTATGTTTAGTGTGTAGTTTTCCCATTAATTTGCATATGGGTTGCACAGATCATACTCACGACATGTAATTAGTTGGCGGACATCGCAGTAGGTGATCCATGTACTATCTGGCTCCATCCTTTGTTGCAAAGCCTTTGCAGGTGTAATTTTTTTGGGTGGCCATAGCAGTCTGTTATCTCTCAGCCAGCTCTGCAGAACTATGGCCGTCCCACCATTAGGGAATTGTACTACTGAGTACAGCACCTGATCCATCTTTAAAGAAAAAATAATAAATACCCTACTCCATGTCCTCTAACAACTGAAAAGGAACTAAATTAACTCCCCCCCTGAGAACCCCTACCCTGAGAACCCCTACTAATACATCATCCCATGATGAAGCAGTGGTATTGCTATGCCACCATCTCCATCTGGGAAAAAAAGACATTTTCGCTTGATACAGCTTAGTTTGCCTATCCCTGCGTTTTCTTCAAGTCTACTGACCTTGTGTGTTCCAATGTACGTTGAATCACAGGGGTACATATAGTATGGCTGTTTGTTTCTGAATCTTCTGTACATTACATATACATCTTTATCTGACTTCAGAATATTCACCACTAACGCAAAGCAATCTGCCACTTCAATACAATTGTCTCCCACCTTTGTTGATAAAGTGAACTGATTAGTGGAAACCTTCTTGTACTGTTGAGAGGATGTGAACTGGTGGGGCAAAGGACCATCAGTGTGGATTTTGTGTAATATTTGTTCATTTTTGGGATTTGGTGCTTCAATATATGTAATTTCCGATAACCTTTTAACTATTTGCTGTAGAGGCTGGTGTGGTTTGCGCACAAGTCGCTTAATTTGTCCCAGATAGTTTTCAAAGGGGAATCCTGAAATGCTATCAAGAGAGCCAAAGTGCTTGTATTCCTCAGCCAAATGAATGTGCTGGTGTACATTGTAAACAATTTCATCTGTTCCGTATAACTGCCCATAGTGCTGAACAAAAGACACCATTAACCTCTCTGCAAAAGATAGCATTTCCTCAGAAATACCTGGGGAAAGCAGCAAATACATGGCAACGGAAAACAACATAAAGTTGTCATATATGTCACTTGGAACACAGTCCTTCAAAACAATTGGGCCCCAATAAAGCATAAATGAACGGAACTCAGTGGCTTTCCACCGATCCAGTTCAGCTAGTGCCCTTGGTTTTCTATTAAATTCACAGGGCATGTGGGAGCGCAGCTTGAGGAGTTTCTCAGAAATTGTCCCTACAGTGTGTGACGGAAGCCTTGTTGTCTTCTTCCCCTTTAACCACATATTCAAAAGTTTTCGAGTTACCCCGAGACAGCTGAGATGCATGTAGTCTATTGGAAACATTGACACCATATTAACCACCTCAGATAAAGGACTGGTTCCAATGTGGTGCTCCTCATCAACCCTATCCTTGAAACTGTCGTCTGTCCTTAGCCTCACTTTGGTTTCTGGATATGTCATTTTGTTTCGCCATACTCCCTCTTGAAAACACTTGTCACATCCTGCATATCCATTATGTGACTTAATCTGTTTAACGAAGGCTCTGGCTGGAGCATCACAAATAAAAGAGGAAACCAGAACTTCAAACTGCTTGTCAAGATAGATAATGCCATTACTCAGAACATTCTTAAGATCTCCAACAAATTGTTCAAGGTACTGAGAAAGACTCTTTGGCTTGCCTTCACCACAAAAGATACCAACAAGAAAAGGGGACTTAGTGTAGTCACATTTCAGACAACCAAGTATGGGCCAGAACTGAAGCTTTGAACTTTTGAATAAAGGTAGACCATCCACATTGAATTGTAAAACAAGAGTAGTCAGAGTTGCTGGTAAACTCAAACATTGCAACCGTGAAAGTACTCCCTGTACTATCCCAAAATGATAGTATTCTCCGCCTTCTATTTTAGTGGTAGGCACACTTGCTTGTGTTCCAAGTAATGTTCTTGCATCTTTGGGAAGGGTGGGGTGAAACACCCTTAAGATGGAGAGCAAAGAGGACAGTGCAACAAGAGACACAGAATAGGATGTGGCCCAATATTTTAAGCTTGTTTTTAAGAAGTCTTCATTAGGCTCATCATCATCACTGCCAGGGCCACTGTCACTGTCACTTTCAGGTTCTATTTCGTCAGCCACTGGTTCACAATCTAAATCTGAATCTATCTGTGCAGTGCACAAGTCGATATGTTCCTGCAGATCACTGTTGTCTAGTGGTCTGTTTAGTGAGAAGTCAGAAGTTGTTGGGAAACCATCTAACTGGCACTCAGAAGAGATTGTGATAGGATTTGTGGTTTCAAAACTGGAATTAGCAGCTGATAAATTATATTCAAACAGAATATCCTGCTCTGTGTCCCTCACTAATTTTTTGACTTTGCGTCTTTTAGCTTTACAAGATGCCCTATAAGAAGACATTATGCAGATGCTGTCACCAGAGTACAAACCTTTGTATTTAATTGGTAGAAATAAATGTGACTCTGCTTGTCTTGGATCCTGAAAAGGAGAAGAGAGAAAATCAATGTGCTGTAAACAACTGTTGCATTAAAGCTGTTTCTGCTAAGTAGATTAAGTAAAAATTTGAGGCACTGATGAAGCACAAAGCCTCCTAGAAGTATGTGCGGCCATATTGTCATACAGATTTAAATCAAGCAGGCAATACCTATACTTCCAGTACTTATAAGCTCCGTTCACTTCGGATGCAGCCTAAATAGTAAGTACGGGAAGTATGGGTATTGGAACACAGGGATAGACTATATGACAGCAGCACCCTTAATGGACTTCATAACTTTGTTAGTATCAGGTAAATATCACTAAACCCACACTGTTTAGACCCGTCATTTTCACGTCTAATTTCATAACCCCCTCCACACACACACACACACACACCCCACAAACTTAAACATTACCACTCAATAAGGGTTTATAGGACAAAAGCAAGCATTTCAATTACCGCTCCGGGGCCCCCTAGTGGCAAGGGCCTGGGGCTACTGCTCCTTTTCCCAATGCCTCATTAATGTCTGGCTGCGTGTGGGACATGGACATCCATATCCAAGTGCTTTTATGTTTGTATTCGCAAATGAGGCATAAAGTTCTTAACTATGCACTAATTTGCATACAAGTATTTCAAGGAAAGAAAGGATAAGGAGGATGTATGGATGCTGGTCTAATAATAATAATGGTAAGGGTGGCATATGTCAGACCATGTTGGATCTCATCCTGAGGGTATATGCTTTCAGAAAAGATATGGCTTAGGTGGTATCTTATTATGATGATGATTATCATTAGCTGTAGTATTAGTATTATTAATATTAGATAGATAGATAGATAGATAGATAGATAGATAGATAGATAGATAGATAGATAGATAGATAGATAGATAGATAGATAGATAGATAGATAGATAGATAGATAGATAGATCGATAGAAAAATTCAAAAATTAAAAAACTTAAATCACACACACACCCTGTCCGTGCTCTCTGCTCGGCGCAGGTGTGGGTTGAAGATGAAGAACGCGCTGAATCTGATTATAACATGAAGTCTGATGATTGATTTTTCATTAGGCTATTTTTGGTGCCCCCTCAGCATTTGGTGCCCTACGCACAGCGCGTGATGCGCGTGGTGGGAGCGGCGGCGCTGATTTGAACGGTTGCTGTAAGTTAGTTTATGGGTGCATTCATTTTACAAGTTTTCTGTTAACTTTGAAACGTTACGGATCTGATCCCCTCCTCGCTAGTGACACACTCGGCTCGCACTTTTGCAACAATATCGTTGACTTGTTGTCACTACAGCAACTGTTTAAATTGTAGCTAGCGTTACCTGCTAGCTAACTAGCTCTAGCACTATTCACATAAATCAATCATGGTCATTCCCTTATTGAGTGATAAAGTTTCCATTTAACGACAAAGTGCCAAAACAAACAACATATTTATTTTTATTTTTTTTAAAACATAAGTCAGTTAAAACTTACCACAAGCAGGAGTGTATGAGCAGTCACTGGAAATGGCGCTGGCTAACTGCAGGTCTAACGGTAGCAGCTAGAAACTGATATGGACCGTTCCAAACAAATATGTTTTTTGTTTCTTGTTTTTTATTTGTTCTCTGTACAGGTTACACACATAACCTAAGATACATGTTAAAAAAACCATCACAATCAATCGTCCAAGCATTGTGTTTAATTAAAAATATAATAATTACAAATATATAAACCCCCTCATCTTAATGGTCTCACCTAGCAGTAACCGCCACTCCTCGTGCTTCCCGCCTGTTTAAATTTGACAGCATTGATTAAACATTGATCTAATGTTTGCAATTCAACCATTAAATTCAACCATAATTCAACGTTGATTCAATGACATTTTTTCAACTTTCAATTCTTCAGTGGTTGATTCAACAACACATTTCAACCATAACCATAAATCAACCATTTCAACCAAAATTCCATGTTGAAATAACATCTTCTGCTATCTGGGTTGTTTATTTGTCTATCTTTTGTTTATCTATTGTTTAATATATGTGACCCTGGACCACAAAACCAGTCGTAAGTCGCACGGGTATATTTTTAGCAACAGCCAACAATACATTGTATGGGTCAAAATGATCGATTTTTCTTTTATGCCAAAATCATTAGTATATTCAGTAAAGATCATGTTCCATTAAGATATTTTGTAAATTTCCTACCGTAAATATATATAAAAAATATTTTTGTGAGTGGATGCAGCAAATTCGCGCAAAAAAAGTCAGAAAACACGCCTAAAAAAACTCGCTCGCTGCTAAGTTTGGTATCGTTGTCAAGCTTAGATTTCCAGCTTTCGGTTTCATAACTCTCCACAACGTCATTAGAGCAGTAAGCCAATAGAGAGCGTTAAAACAAAACTTTCTCGTGTAAAAAAAAAAACGTTTTCTTCCTAGCAACGGCCTGCTACAGCGCCTCTCATTGGCTGGCGACTTCTTCGCGTGGACAGTGTACACAATCCGCAATGGTTACGGTGCAAGCCATGGATTCTGAGATAGCGCGTTTGCTCAATTTAAACTTTAATGACAGCAATAATGTAACGAACATAGTAAATTATTTTTTCGCAAATGATTGGGAAGATGATACAGAATGTCCAGAGACCGGCTTGGCAAATAATATGCCCTGGAAGACGACGAATTCGATCAATGTGTGTTGTGTGGATCTCTTCAATTTTATATGTTCCTGGTGAAATGTGATGCGATCTGGGAAAAGCCACCACATGGTGAAATTTGACATAGCCTATTACAGGTTTTGATAATCTGTTTCCCAAATCTGTTTTTATTTCTTTCATTGATTAAAATGTCGATTTTTTCTCTCTCTCTGTGCGTGTTCTTAAAGAGAAAGTAAGACAGTCTTTTCAGCTTGCCACTATAAATCGCATTTTTTCTGCACTAAACTTGTAAATTTTCCCAAGATATATTCAAAGAGGATATACAAGATGTTATAGAATAATAATTTTATGAAAACCCAATTTTGACAAAAAACTGACATTCGATCTATTTTTAGACCTTATACTGAAACCGTGCAGCGCGACAGCCGATGGGTTTGACCAGATCGCATTACAAATAGGCTATTTTAATGAGATTTTTTGTGTGAATAAAGGTTTAGTTGTGGTAAATCAATGGTGTAAATTTTATTTATTTCCCTTCATTAGTAATATGCGTAGCTAAGGACTTCATTTGGACAACTTTAAAAGGCGATTTTCTCAATATTTAGATTTTTTGCCCCATCAGATTGCAGATTTTCAAAAGGTTGTATCTCGGCCAAATATTGACATATCCTAACAAACCATATATCAATGGAAAGCTTATTTATTCAGCGTTCATGTGATGTATAAATCTCAATTTAAGGAAAATGACCCATAAGACTGGTTTTGTGGTCCAGGGTCACATATATATAATTTGGGACATCATACGTGCCTGTAGAGAGGAGTTTATTTCAGCATCATATAAGATCAACAATAATGATAATAATACTATTAAAGCAAACACAGCTCTGGTATCGGAATAGTATCGGTATCGGCCGATATCCAAATTCAGGTATCGAGATCGGATCGGAAGTGAAAAAATGTGGATCGGTGCATCCCTATCTATAATCTTTGGAAATCAGACTAATATCACAGATCTAAAGTGTAACCATATAGGCTACGTTTGAATGTTTAGTTCTGTCCTCCGTCGTCACTCATTAAGCAGGGCTGTCGTGTTGTGCGCGCTGTGGCACTGCGTGAGAGATCTCTCTCTTTCTCTTCTGGACTGCGAATAGCAAACATGCATCACAGACAAATGGTTTAATTAATACGGCTTTGCAAACATTGCATTTTTCTGTCTTGCTCTGCTGCGGTGTTTCCAGTGTGAAGTATTTCCACACAGCGAACATGTTGGCAGCTCAATGCTATCCTGCTAGCTGGCTGCAAACTGTGGAATGGATTTCCTGAGGGGGGTCTCTGTGTCTCATTGAGCCGCGCATCCGTTCAGGATATCCATTCCATAGTTTGCAGCCAGCCAGCAGACTAGCCGGCGGGCCGCGGGAATCACTTTTGGAGTCATTTTAGCAGACAACGTTAAAGCGCAGACATGGCTCATGGATATCGGATATCTCCGCAGGTTGGATCGGGAAAATCCGATACGTGAATTACGCTGGTATCGGTCCCGATGCCGATACTGGATCGGATCGGCCCCATCCCTAAAAAAAACTAAGTTGTAGGGTACTGTATCACGTTCCGTTTGAACTGACGTGCTACAGCGATCTGTCACATTTAAAAGCGCCAAAACGTATTGTGTGAATCTCATAAAAATATTGACAGAATCTGACAGCTGAGAATTTGTTCCATATCAAAAGTAACCTGTTTTGTCTTGTCTGTCGGTGTTAGTCTCCTCTTTGTCCACAATTTTTCTCTGCATGAGAAAATGGATGTGTGGCGTGAGAGCGTGTGAGAAAAGGGTCAATTGTGTGAGTCTCACGGTCAATGCGTGAGAGTTGGCAGCCCTATGCCAGAGGCTGCAAGGGGCACCATGCAGGGCTGTATAAATATTTTCAAATAGAGGCAGCACAATGGCCAAAGATGCCCCCTCACATTCCTCAGTTCCCAACCACCAGTTCCCACGCCTGTGTAATGGTGTGTCCTGGGGCACTGCAATACCTTATAAGGACAGTTCACCCAAAAATCACCCATATGTTGTTCCAAACCTGAATTAGTTTCTTTCTTCTGTTTTCTTTCTGTGTATCAACATCGGTGCACATGGCTACAGTTCTTTACATGGTCAAATTAAACGAAAGAGTCAGTACAAAGTAGGGATGGCATTTTTTTTTAAAATATTGCATTCGAATATTCGGGCTCATAAAAATCGAATATTCGAATATTCGTTTATTTAAATGACGTTTAACGGAAAAAGACGTTATTTTTTAAGTAATTTTTTTTTTAATGTTTTTGTCCATTTCTGAACAAGTTTATGATTTGGCAATATACACAACAAGCTCACAATACATGTTAAAGTTTTCTTTTAGTTGAAAACATTAAACAGTAGGCCTATGAAACAGAAAATATAAAAAAAACAAAAGCATTAATAAAAGCATGCTCAAGCAGCGCGAACGAAAAAAAACGGCTAATAAAGCAGATTGCGCCCGATATCGTACACAGCGTACAAACACACTCGAGTCAGCATATGATTATCATGTTTATATTGTTTGACATTTATGTTAAGAAAAACAATAATATCCACACGCAGGGACGCCGCCAGCACTTTATGCTCGAGTGAGAAAAGGCGCCGCGCTGACAGACGCTTCAGAGACACAAACATATCGGTGTTATAAGTTTCTAACAGCACTTTGCGTTTTCTGTTCTTAAACCGGTCTTCGTCAAAGAAACTTAAAGGAAGTATGTCTCAAAATCATTTTGCTATTAGATTATCATCTCGGATCGCGGGGTCCAGCTGTGCTTACCTGCAGTCGTGAATGTAGTGTTGGTCAGCTGCCTTTCCTCATTCGACTGTTTGGATTTCATGTGATTTCTCATTGTGGTGATAATATAATTCAGATTAATTAATTTGATCAAAACTAATTCCATTTTGTAAGATAATTTGGTAAGATAGAAAGTAATTCCAAACTTCGCGAGGCAGACGACAACATTATGTGATCAAATACACACAACTTGTTGACTCCACAGCGCCACCCAGTGCATTTAATTATAACTGCGAGCTAGTGCTTGGGATTTATCATGGATTCACTGCATTTACGGCCAGCAAAAGCAACGTAGCAAAATTCGAATAGTATTTTATTTTTCGAATAATAATTACAGATCGAATATTCGAAAATTCGAATATTCGTGCACATCCCTAGTACAAAGGGAATGTACTTGTCTCCGTCTACAGCTGGTGTGGGGCTGATGTGGCTGCCGGCACATTATCCAGATGGATTTACAATCCAGATGTTTGTGTCATGATTCTGCCCTAGTGTCCTTGATTTTCTTTAGTCTTGAGGCAGGATCATGACAGACCCGTGTTTTGTGTGCAAGCACATGGCCTTGTGTTTGGGTCAAGTGCTTGTGTTGATTCAATGAATAATATGATATGGAAAATGTCTGAGATATCCGATCGAATAGTTCAAGGTTGGCGACCAGCCAGGGTTTGGCTTTCCTCTTTATTTTAGGTACAGGTGGAATGCCAATGGTAGTACAGGAAGAGCAAAATAATTAGGGCACGAGAAGTTCTGTAAATTTATTAATTTTCATATATTACTTTTTACTCTTTATATTTCTATAATCTGTTAAAAAAATAACTATGCCAGTGCTTTTATGATGTGCTGTTGTACACCCAAAATAACTTTACAATTATATTAGGGGTCTCTCCTCACCCACCAACATTGTTCTGCCAAAGAGCTTTACAATCTGGATTATGTGCCGGCAGCCACAGTACTATAGTAACAGTGCGATCCCCACACCAGCTGTAGACGAGACAAGTACATTCCCTTTGTGGTGGTCCCAAATGAGGTGGTGCACACTATATAAACTGTGTTTGTATTTGTTTGTCATGCAGCAAAAGGATTCTGAGTGAAAAATGCCTCCCCCAGATGGGTGCCACCACAACCCAAATGAAGATGATGTGAATTCTCCTACCAGTCCTTTGAACTTCCTGGATCAGAACTACCAAGAGCTTCACCAGAACTGTCTCACTGAAAACACACTATACAACGATGAGTTGTTTCCTCCAGACAACAGCTCCATTGGCTTGTTTGATGATGAGTCGCCTGAGGTGGATATGTCCCAAGTTGTGTGGAAGCGGCCATTCGTATGTTAACCATCCAGAATTCTCTCTCTTATATATATTTTATACCTTCTGCCATAATGGCTTTCACAGGTTTGCTCGAAATTACAACAAATCTCTTAATTTTATGTGTCCGTGTTTTGGTATTAAAAGAACTGCACTTCGTTTTCTCTTATCAGGAATTGGTGTCAGACCCTAATTTAATTGTAGACGGCGTGTCCAGGTTTGATTATGCACAGGGGAGTCTATTAGGTAAGTTTGAGTTATTCACATATATTCTATCATATAGTATGCTTTGTCTACTACACAATGTTTCCTGGGGCATTGTTGTTCTCCACTCAATATCAACTCGGGTCTCATTACAACAATTGAACCGGTATCATCCGCAATATGATTGTCAAGTGTCAGTGAATGTTTGG
>JAZAVI010000694.1:0-28717 GCA_036326025.1 Chrosomus eos | reverse complement strand
GTTAATGAGTTTTTGTGTTGGCCCGGGATATTGTTTTGTGTTGTGGTAGGTAGTTTTCCATACGGAACCTTTGGGCCCACTGAACCCCAGCTTTCAGGGTTGGGCAGGGGGGGGCTCGACACCCTTTAAACCCAAAAGGGGTTTGGGCCCGGGGAGGGTTTGGGGGGTTGTTAAGTAGTTTGCCATACGGAACCGTTGCCATTTGAACCTGCATCATCAACGCACAAGGGCTCAACAGCCTTCAAATATTCAAAGGGTTGGCGCGAAATGGTGGGGTTTGGGAATTTTGTGGCGTTAGAGATTTTGGTTAGGGGGGATTGTGGTTAGGTCTCCCAAGGGTTTTATACCACTGAGCTAGAAGAAGGAGCAACCTCAGCAGCGGGAAAGGGGACGGAGGAGGAGTGTGACAGCTCCAGGGAGGACACAAAACCAGTCAGAGAACAGTGGCAGTAAGTTATAAAAGACAAGGGAAAGAAAAGAAGTAGCAAGACCCCAAATTGTAAGGTTTGATTTTGACCATGCGAAACAGACATGCCTCCTACTCGACACACCAAGAAATTGCAAAGAAAGCTGGTGGTGGAGTCGCAATCTATTGCAAAGAGCATATTTCAGCTCAGGCTAGGCAGTTTGTGCAAAATGTGACCGATCTGGAGTATGTCGTCATCAAAGTAGATAGCCCGATCAAAGCGACAATCGCTGCTGTGTACAGGCCGCCACACTACGGATTTGAAGAGTTCTCGAAAAACTTGAAGAGTCTGCTGGATTATTTGGACATGGTGGACGAACATCCCACACTAATCTGTGGAGATTTTAATGAGAATCTCCTCTGCGCAGGGAAAAAAACTGTTCTGGAATTGTTTCAGTCTAAAGGATACACGCAACTGATCACCACAGCAACAACCAAAAAGAACACTCTATTGGATCACATTTACGTCTCTCGTCCGGATTTGTGCCTTCAGTCAGGTGTCTTGCATAGTTATCATAGTTATCACAATCCCGTGTACTGTATCTTGCGTTAATGAGTTTTTGTGATGGACCGATATTGTTTTGTGTTGTGGTAGGTAGTATACCATACGGAACCGTTGGCCACTGAACACCAGCTTTCACGTTGGCAGTGGGGGCTCGACAGCCTTAACCAAACGGGTTGGCGCGTATGGTTGGGTTGTTAAGTAGTTTGCCATACGGAACCGTTGCCACTGAACCTGCATCATCAACGTCACAAGGGCTCAACAGCCTTCAAATATTCAAACGGGTTGGCGCGTATGGTCGGGTTGAGATTGTGGCGTTAGAGATTTTGGTTAGGAGATTGTGGTTAGGTCATGCCAAGGGTTTATACCACTGAGCTACGAAGAAGGAGCAACCTCAGCAGCAGGAAGGACGGAGGAGGAGTGTGACAGCTCCAGGGAGGACACAGACAGTCAGAGCAACAGTGGCAGTAAGTTATAAAAGACAAGGGAAAGAGAGAAGTAGCAAGACACCATTGTAATGTTTGATTTTGACCTTATAACATACATTTTAATTTCAATTGATGTTCAATCTACACAATTTGTGACAGTCTGTGCGGGATATGCAGTCCCCTGCTATTCTATGATTGATATGTGCCCTTTTGTAAAGTTGCAGGAAGAATTGGGAGACCATAGCAGTCCTGTCTGGATATGAGTGTGCAATATACCTTCTAAAGCTAAGTGTTAAAAGATTTTGCTTTAGTCAGTGTACTACTGTTTTTTTATAACCACATTTGAATGTAAATGTTATATTTTAATCTGATTTTGATGTTTTTCAGGAACCGGCCAATTGAAGTCAGATTGTCTGAGAAGATCACGTGTGCCTCAACTGGATACCAGCTTATGTGCTCATTTCTTTCCGTAAGTTTTATTTCAGAGTTTACTTTCTTGCTTTTATAGTTTATTAGCATTATTTTATGTAGTGATTCCATTATTCATTCATTCTTTCATTCATTATCCAGAGGACGGGACCAAATGACTGAAGAATGAAGCAGAGGAAGAAGCACACTGAGGTAAAGTTTGTCAACACTACTGGTAAGGTCTAGTGTTTCAGTGCATTTTATTATACAATGGTGTCAGGGTTTTTCCTGGGTCAAAAATGCAGCAGTCATCTACATCACTCATAATAAATCTCAATAACTGATCAAATAAGGCTTTTTTTAATTTTTTATAAATCAATGCAGAAAATTGTTCAGAGACATGTGATTTGATGTGAAAAGCTTAGATTTTAAAGAGTATGATGGTTCTCAGAAGTGAGAGAGCAAAACTTGTCTCTTGCAAGAAACTTTATGCTCCAAGTCTTGGAGAAAAAGAAAAAAAAATCACTAACACTATCATATGTGTTTTACCACCTCTTCCTCAGGATATCCAGCCTTTTTGCAGTGTCAGATCCAGCGGCTAGACGACGGGAGATGCTTCATTACACCACATTGCATCTCATCATTGGATGCACAATTAATTCATTTTAATATATTTATAAATGGTTTTACATTATATTAAATCATTGCTTTCTATTTGTAGATATATTAATATATCATATATTAGCTTAAATAAGAGTGTTATAATGTGTACGCCGTGCCAGAGGAGGATGGGCTCCCCCTGCTGAGTCTGGTTCCTCTCAAGGTTTTTTTATAATCTCCCTTAAGGAGTTTTTTTCCTTGCCACTGTCGCCATTGGCTTGCTCACTGGGGGTTGTTGTGCCAGGTCCTGTCCCTCCCGGGTCCCTACCGACCAACAACGGTTAGCGGATTGACAAAGATATTATCATTTAAATCATAAAAATGTAAATAAAATGAATTTGAAATCAAAATTAAATCATGTTATAGCTTAGTCACTTACAATAAAGTAGTAAGCCTTAAACAGAGTACTTAAATGTACTTTTACCAGTATTCTGCCAAAATTAAAGCTTGAGGGGTAGAAATGATAAAAGTGAAGAATTTAAAACAAATTTGAAAGTGAATAATTTATCAAATAAATGTTAGTATTGTGTAAAATAGGTTATCAGATAAGCTATGGCATCAATTATAAATTGTATTATTAATTGCATTTCTGTTTTCATTTTTATAATAGAGGTAATGATGGAAAGAGAAGTTTTTAATAAGAAGTATTTCTAATAAACTAGTACAACAATATAAGATCTAATCCATTTGCTGGATGGGATTTGGCACAACAGGCGTTTTTCTAAATCTTACAAATAAACATTTTGTGTGAATTGGCATTCAGCATTTTTGTCTTTATTGAATTTTACACAATAAGAATATTTTCTTGTGAACTTCAGAGAAGATCCAGGAAATTCACAGATGGTAAGAGGGTAATTTAAAAGCTTACATTTAAATTAGCTTTATATAGACCATTTTGCAAGATGTAAACAACACTGGTCCAGAAGTACTTCTGTTTCAGTTTTTTAAAACTACATAAAAGCTGGAATAAAATACAACCAACAGAACATATTAAACTGAATCAAAAAGTTAAACAAACATCTTTAAGATGTTTTCTTTACATGTGAAATAAAACAGTTACAAACTGAAACGGGAAGTGTTTCTGGACCAGTGTTGTTTACATCTTGCAAAATGGTCTATACTTTAAAAATCAAGACCACACAACATTAACAGGATATCAACAATCAAACAAAGAAAGACATGCATACAAGACACGTCTGTTCCTGTTGTCTTCACTGTACAGCATCAATATGTTTTACTAATCCAGAAGTGTGCATCATTTGAGGAATATCGATACATTTAGAAAGAATCATTATTTATATTCGTATTCCAATAAATTATGCGACCTGATGAGCATTAGTGGCTTCCAGTGATCGCTGTTATGACCAGGTGGTGTGGTATGATTTTGTCATATAATTTTCTCATTTCTTAATTCTAAACTTTAAAATACTTTATTTCAACTACAGATTTAAATGTAGTTGAAAAACAATGAAAATTAACACACATTATTATTTCAACCAAAAAATTACTTTATTTGCACTAGATCAATGGGGTTCCCTTCCGAAGGGAACTCAACAATACGTCATTGACGCTATGGGGAAACGCCTCAGGCGTGACAGGTGTCTGAAATCACTATCAAATCACGTCAATCACATTGACCGGCGACAGCCCGTGAATCATTATTGTGAATGATTAGCGTGCGACCTGGAAGCATATAAGGGCGCCTTGCAAACATGACAAATCATCTTTTCGTCTTCAGGGACTGTCTGTTTGAAATTGCTACTCAAAGAAACGGTAGGAGAATTTATGAAATGCACAGCGAGCTGTGTGTTTCCTGCCTGGGAGAAGAGCGCGCACGGGAGATTCTGGTGGAAATCCTCTGTGCGAACTGTGAGCGTTTCTCATTTTAAACGCTCCGCTCTCGTCTGACCCTCTTCTCGAGTGAAGGGGGTTTAATGCCTGGTCCAGGTCCCGCTCGTGCCGAGGCAGAGCTGCGATTTGCATAGTGGGCTCCCAGATAGATATGCAGAGCTGGGTGGAGCGCACCGCCGGCAGGCTGAATAGCTGCCATGGCGACATGCGAGAGGAGAGATCGCTCGCGGTAAATTCGACGATCGTTTTCTCCCCAGCCTGAAGTTCCACCAGCTCAGGTGAGCCTTCCATTCCTTCCTGATCTTCACAAAAAACTGAGATCTATAGGGCATGGAAGAGCCCATACTCTGCCTGTATTTACCGACATCAGCGGGTTAGTTTCACTGATGTTGAGGGGATCGCAGAGCATGCATGTGTCCTTGTTTGAGTCGTTTGCGCCTCTCGTGCGCCCCCTCCATGGAGGAATAGGGCGCAGAGGCGTGACTCCCGCAAGAAGGATCCGAGGGAGGTTATCCAGCACACAGGGTCGCTGATGGATAATTCCCCGGAGGGCTTCACTACATCACAGCCCTCTCCTCTCTTCTTAATCCCCAGACGTTCATTACATCAGGCCTGGGGCTGGGCCTGTGATAAAATGATTTTCTATGGCCCGCCTAGGCTTGGTAGTAGTAACGCCTCTTTCAGGCATGTATAGTGGGAACCCCAGGTTCATAATGAACTATCTGGCGATTCTTCACTCCGCACGCCGCAGGTGAGCTGACTGGTCTTTTTTAGAGTCATTTTTGTGTGAATTAAAATTCCGAAATGTATCTCTCTACAGACCTCGTTCCCTGTATAGAGCTATGGGGTCATGTCAAGGTAATAAGGTGAGAACTTTATTGGATTATCAGGGCCCTGAAGTTCCCCATTAGGTGGCCAGAGCGATAATTATGTTAGCCTTCGGGCTGTTAGCCACCTTAGGGTAGAGTAGCTGGTCTCTCTCTTTTAGTATGTTCTACTTAGAGTGTTGACTGATGCTAGAGCTTCAGATAGATCTTATGTCCGGCCCATTGGACCGTTTGACTTCTCTGAGTATTTCGCCCCTTGAGCTCTGTTTGAGTGTTCATTAGGCTGAGCGATCCTGCAGCCCTTTCTATGGAATAATACAGACTATATTCCTTGTTAGGCTGTGGCTCCTCCGAGCCCTCAGATAGATCTTTGCTTGGAGGCTGGCCCTCACCAGGGCCGCCTCTGTAGCTGGCCTAGGCTGTGTCAGGGATATTAGAGGCGTTCTGCTAAATTTAGCATTTCTTCCTCTGACCCTTCACTTTGTGAATGTAGGTTTCTAGCATCCCTGTATAACAGCCTCCTCCCTTGGGAGTCGTTAGGCCAAGGCCCGCCCCCTTCTCTGCATTCTGGGGTGACTAGAGTAATGCAGCGTGGTGCAGAGGATGGTTTATAAGGACATGGTAGGCCTCAACAGGCCTTCGTGGTATATATGTCTTTTTTTGAGCCAGGGTTAGGCCGTCTTTCGTTTCAAAACAAGAACGAATAAGACTGGGTCTCCTGCCAGACCCTGCAGTGCAGAACTGGCCTACGGTTTTAGGCCGCCAGTATAGGCTTTACTCACCTCGCTGAGCCACTGCTCGAGCGCTGGGTTGTAGGTGGTTGGCTTTCTTTCAAGCCCCACTCCCCTAGGTTGAGCACAGATGCATTTCTGTCACCCCTAGAGCCGCTGGCAGGCCCGCACCCTGATAACTTCAGGGTGAGGTGTGAGTGTTCCCCTGTGATACAGGGTAGGTCTGAGCACTTCACTCCCGGTTCTGTTTCATCCTACCTCGCACCACTATGGCTCGGGTCGAGTATGAAGTAAAGCTTTCAACTTCTTTGGTCGAAGTATGCTCCCCTGAAGCCAGAGCATTGCCCTGAGCTGACGCCCATGCATAGATGGTAGGCCCCTCAAACTATCTGGGGCCTCCATTGAGGCAGAGTGGCGTACGTTGTACTCCCCTTGCTTTAAGGGTGCTAGCTCTCTTGCTGAGTACACTGCCATGGGTAATGTGATTAGGCACCATGATGCTGTAGGCGCTGTGTAACAGCTTATCTGCCAACAAGGGCTGTGCCATCAGGTAGTAGGCCCCAGCAGGCCTCCTTGACTGGCAGCCCCCGTGAGGGCACTGTAGGCTAGCCTACTTCTAATCGAGGTTGGCCTTGGTGTTTCGGCAGTCGACTCACCGACAGGTAGTAGGCCTTAATCAGGCCGCCTTAGGAGGTGAGTCTCAATGTTGTAGGGACATACTTTTAGCCGCTACCAGGTAGCTAGCCGTATTAGGCCTCCTGTGTGTGGGCCCAATAGTTTATGTTGGTGTAGTATGTTCCCAACATTGTCTCTTTGTAGCAGAATGTACTTGCTATCAGCTAGTAGGCCCAACCAGGCCTCCCTGATAGGCGAGTCCCCAGCTGGCTGGCCCTGTAAGGCCGCCTCAGTGCAATCACCCAGTCTCAGTGACCAGTTGCTATCAGGTAGTAGGCCTCACCAGGCCTCCCTGAAGTAGAATACTGCGGTTATCAGGTAGAAGGTCTCACCAGGCCTCCCTGAAGGTGAGCTCCCACATTTCCTGTGGTTATCAGGTAGTAGGCCTCACAGGCCTCCTTGATGGTGAGCTCCCACATTCCCTGTGGTTATCAGGTAGTAGGCCTCACCAGACCTCCCTGAAGTTGAATTCCCACATACTATGGTTTTCAGGTAGAAGGCTTCAACAGGCCTCCCTGAAGTTGAATTCCCACATACTGCAGTTATCAGGTAGAAGGCCTCACCAGGCCTCCCTGAAGGTGAGCTCCCACATTTCCTGTGGTTATCAGGTAGTAGGCCTCACAGGCCTCCTTGATGGTGAGCTCCCACATTCACTGTGGTTATCAGGTAGTAGGCCTCACCAGGCCTCCCTGAAGTTGAATTCCCACATATATGGTTTTCAGGTAGAAGGCTTCATCAGGCCTCCCTGAAGGAGAATTCCCACATACTGCGGTTATCAGGTAGAAGGCCTCGCCAGGCCTCCCTGAAGGTGAGCTCCCACATTCACTATGGTTATCAGGTAGTAGGCCTCACAGGCCTCCTTGATGGTGAGCTCCCACATTCACTGTGGTTATCAGGTAGTAGGCCTCACCAGGCCTCCCAGGAGAATTCTCACATACTGTGGCATACTGTGGTTTCCAGGTAGAAGGCCTCACCAGGCCTCCCTGAAGGAGAATTCCCACATACTGTGGTTATCAGGTAGAAGGCCTCACCAGGCCTCCCTGAAGGTGAGCTCCCACATTTCCTGTGGTTATCAGGTAGTAGGCCTCACCAGGCCTCCTTGATGGTGAGCTCCCACTCTCACTGTGGTTATCAGGCAGTAGGCCTCACCAGGCCTCCCTGAAGGAGAATTCCCACATACTGTGGTTTCCAGGTAGAAGGCTTCAACAGGCCTCCCTGAAGTAGAATTCCCACATACTGCGGTTATCAGGTAGAAGGCCTTACCAGGCCTCCCTGAAGGTGAGCTCCCACATTTCCTGTGGTTATCAGGTAGTAGGCCTCACCAGACCTCCCTGATGGTGAGCCCCCACTTTCACTGTGGTTATCAGGCAGTAGGCCTCACCAGGCCTCCCTGAAGGAGAATTCCCACATACTGTGGTTTCCAGGTAGAAGGCTTCAACAGGCCTCCCTGAAGTAGAATTCCCACATACTGCGGTTATCAGGTAGAAGGCCTTACCAGGCCTCCCTGAAGGTGAGCTCCCACATTTCCTGTGGTTATCAGGTAGTAGGCCTCACCAGGCCTCCCTGATGGTGAACTCCCACTTTCACTGTGGTTATCAGGCAGTAGGCCTCACCAGGCCTCCTGAAGGAGAATTCCCACATACTGTGGTTTCCAGGTAGAAGGCTTCAACAGGCCTCCCTGAAGGAGAATTCCCACATGCTGTGATTTTCAGGAGGCCCCTCCAGGCCTCCTTGAATGAGAACGCTCAGGTAGTACGCCTCACCAGGCCTCCCTGAAGGTGAGTTCCCGCAGGTTGTGGTTATCAGGTTGTAGGCCTCTCCAGGCCTCCCTGTGAATGGTTCCCTTATGTTGCTGGGTTTATGAAGCTAGTGGCCTCTTGCTATCAGTCTCAGCTAGCCTTAGTTGGCAGCTGCTGAAGGCGAGCTCGCGCCCTGGCTCGCTAAAGTGTTCATTCTCTGCTACTGGTTCCCTCCCGGAACCTTTCCTGCCTACAGCGTGGTTTGCCTACCAGGCGGACCTTGTGCTCCCCTCACCGAGGGTCGCTATGAGCATGCGGCCTCCTGAGTCTGGTCAGACGGTTGTAGGCCTCTCGTGAGGCCTCCCAGTTAGATCAGCCCTTAGGCCTTAACAGGCCTCCTCAGTGTTTTGAAACACAGACACTGGGTTGATCCGTGGATCGAGTAGAGAAACTCCCCTCGCTAGCAAGGGTTGGAAAGCGCTATGCTGAGTCATACTCTCCGGGATATCCCGTCTCTGAGATCCGGGCCGAGTGGTTCACTGCCAGCTTCGCAGTCCCTCGGGTTGGATGCCGTTCTTAAGGCAATTGTCCAGAGGCTCTGTCTTCAGACAGACAGGAAGTGGCCAGACTAGTGTCTATGTTCTGACGCCAGGTCAGGCCGTCCTGGTGGCTTTTCGGGGTGAGTACGTTCCCCTGAATAGTGATTGGCTGGGGTTCCTTCGGGTTCCCTAGCCACATTCCCTAGAGGGGACCCCTTCTAATTAGAAGCTGTGGTTCCAGGCCCGGAGCCGGCCCAGGTAACCGTGTTAATAAGGTTTTTCCTGTGAGGCTGTAGCTTGGGCTATGACCGGAGGGAATGCTGTCACTGACAGCCCAGTGTGACCTAAGGGTGAGTGGTTCTAGCGTTTCATTTGAAGTTGCTGGTTCTGACAGTTGTCACTGCCTTTGGGCATGCACTCCCCTCAGCATGGCGGATTGGGTATTTCGTTCCCCATAGCGTCAATGACGTATTGTTGAGTTCCCTTCGGAAGGGAACGTCTCAGGTTACGACTGTAACCTAGGTTCCCTGAGAATGGGAACGAGACAATACGTCTCCCTGCCATGCCTCGGGGCTCGCCTACCGTACAGTCCCTTCAGACGATAAGGTGATTTGTCATGTTTGCAAGGCGCCCTTATATGCTTCCAGGTCGCACGCTAATCATTCACAATAATGATTCACGGGCTGTCGCCGGTCAATGTGATTGACGTGATTTGATAGTGATTTCAGACACCTGTCACGCCTGAGGCGTTTCCCCATAGCGTCAATGACGTATTGTCTCGTTCCCATTCTCAGGGAACCTAGGTTACAGTCGTAACCTGAGACGTTTCATAAGTGCCTGTGTGTAAAGTAACTGCGCATGCGTCCTCTACTGGGTCCTTCACAAAAACGATGGTGGTAGCAAATTAAAATATCGTGGATCTCAGGAAGCATTTATCGTGCATACACAAGAAGGACGCGCAGACGATAGTGTATTTAAATCATAAACATTAGTTCATAAGCAATCAGTTGGCATACATGTGTGATAATTCATTGATTGCTCTGTCTGAAGTCCTGTTGTGTGGGAATGCACAACAACCAATCAAACGTGCTGCACTCATCATAAATACTGGCGGTAAATCGCATTTCCCTCACTCTTCTTTGAGATGGCACAAGTTCAACCACGCGTCTGGATCGTCGGCAGTTCACTCATCCGCAGGCTGCATGCTCACATCTGTGAGAATGGCCTGGACGAAAACCTTGATCTACCTACTGAGTCTCAAAGGAAAAAGCACTAGCTGCGTTTTTCTCGAACGTGAGGAGTGATACCTTTGAACAGGAAGTGCCTGTGATGAGAGCTATCTGAATGTGAAAGTATGCGACTTAAAGATCCACCGTCTTCTGTACATGCACGTGGTAATATACATTTTCCATTCTGCCCAGGAAAATGTATTAATACAGATTTTCCATTAATTCTAGAAAACATACACACAATGTCATCAGATATAAGCATATTCCTATACTGGCATAGACAAATCAAACCTTTCAAAGGTAAGAAATATCCTCCTGGGTCCCAAGAATAGACTTTTGTCCACTGTAGTGGACATTATATTTTAGTGAATTTCTCTGACATCATACATGTCACGACCTGGGTGTCCTGTGAAGAGCAGATTCAGGACTTTTCAGAGACACCAAATATTAGGAGGTTTCACCATGAAAACAACTTCTCCTTGGTCTTTAAATATGTCTGACATTAATTTAGTGATCAAATGTAGCATTCTTATGGAAATGTAATAATATATTGTAATTATAATTTAAATTGGACTACTTTTCAAATTGTATTTCATAAAACAACAACTCAGGAAAATGTCTGCCATAAGGAAAATAAGCCATATCTCAGCATCAGAATATCATACAAATATGATATTATTTTATCTATATATGTATAATCGGACGAAAAAAGTCCCATAGACTTAACATTGACACAAAATTTGTAATATCATATCTTTTGACCAGAAGTCACAGAGACTTGGGGTTGGGCTCTTTTGACTCGGCCTATCAAGCAGCCAATTAGTACTGACATAAAAACTTCATATTTACGCCCTAGCAACCACTTTAGGCAGCCTAGCAACCATAAAACAACATTCAACCCATATCTCAGCTCCAGAAAATAGAAGAAACATGGAGTTTGCCTTTTTTGACTCAGACTGTCAACTAGTCTTTAAATATTATCTTATAAACTGTATAATCACACCATAGCAACCATATAGGGTACCCTAGTAACCACCTGGACACATGAATAAGCCATATCTCAGCATCAGAACATCGTACAGACATGTTTGTTGGCTCGTATGCAATCATGTACCACACCCTAGCAACCGAGCGGCGAGTTTTGCCACTGCAAGCACCATTTCACATTTTCTCCTGGAAATGTACATTCTAGTTAATGGTGCTTGCTGAAAGCAAGGCAACATTAGTGTTATTGTGCATACTTATTATTATTTTTCTTATATTTCTTCTGGCCAAAGTTTGACGCGCTACTCCTCCCGCAGTTTTTGTCACAGACCCATGAATGAGGTGTCAAAACGTGCGGCCTGTTCGGGAATGGTGTGCTATGACTTTTATAAGCGATCGGGGGTACGATGTTCGCCCCAGGGGCGAAAAACGGCCCAAAAAAAAACGCATAGACTTAACATGGGGAAAAACTTTGAAGAGTCATAGCTCAGAGATCAGATTTCACAGAAACGTGTGATTTGCCACATTTGAAGAGGCTAACAGGCTCTTTAAGAACATACCCCTAAATGGGGTAAAAGTTGCACCCCTGGGGGGCAGGAGCGGCCCAAAGTTGCCCAAAAAACCCCATTGACTTAACATGGTGAAAAACTTTGAAGAGTCATAGCTCAGAGCTCAGATTTCACAGAAATGTGTGATTTGCCACATTTGAAGAGGCTTACAGGCTCTGTAAGAACATACCTCACAATGGGGTAAAAGTTGCACCCCTGAGGGGCAGGAGCTGCCCAAAGTTGCCCCCATAGACTTACTATGGTGTAGGACGGCCCATGAAATGGGCCGTCCTACACCATAGAAACCGCTTTTATATTGAACATAACTCTGGATCACAGTGTCGTAGAGACAAAGGGGCGGGCTCATTTTACTCAGACGGCCAATCAGTGTCTCAAGATCATTGTGAAGCTATTAAGCCACGCCCTAGCAACCATTTAGAGCTCCTTAGCAACAAGTTCCATAGACCTCCATTAAAAGAGATCAAAGGGATATCTCAGGATATAAGTGTCATAGAAACATGAGGGTGGGCTCGTTTGACTCGGGCCAGCAAACAGCCAATCCTGAATCACCTCAACACTTACTGGCCACGCCCTAGCAACCATTATCGAGCACCTTAGCAACCAAAATCCAAAGAGGGATATCTTCCATTCTGAATGTCACAGAGGCATGGGAGTTGGTTTATATCATTCATACTGACAAGCAGCCTTTGGAGTTTCATGATTGGCAGCTGCCAAGCCACTCCCTAGCAACCAAACAGAGTACCCTAGCAACCATTTTGCAAGACCTATATCTCTACATGTAAACATCGTATAGAGATGGGGGTTGGTTTATACATTCACATTGACTTTGGAGCTTCATGATTGGCAGCTGCCAAGCCACTCCCTAGCAACCAAACATAGTACCCTAGCAACCGTTTTGCAAGACCAATATCTCTAAATCAGAACATCAGATAGAGATGGGGGTTGGCTCTTTTGACTCATGCTAGCAAACAGGACTTGCTACATGCTACACATGCTAGCAGTGAATAGCTACATGCTAATATTGATTAGCTAAGTGTTAAATCATGCCAAGAAAATGCTACAAATTCCATAGTAACCATCTGTGACATCTACCAACCACCTAGTAACACCATAGCAACCACCCAGAATACCCTAGCAACCGCCTAGCAACCACCCAGAATACCCTAGCAACCGCCTAGCAACGCCCTAGCAACTACCCAGAATAACCTAGCAACCGCCTAGCAACCACCCAGAACACCTAGCAACCGCCTAGCAACCATCCAGAATACCCTAGCAACCGCCTAGCAACCACCTAGCAACCATCCAGAATACCCTAGCAACCGCCTAGCAACGCCCTAGCAACCACCCAGAACAACCTAGCAACCGCCTAGCAACCACCCAGAAAACCCTAGCAACCGCCTAGCAACGACCTAGCAACCACTCAGGATACCCTAGCAACCGCCTAGCAACCACCCAGAACACCCTAGCAACCGCCTAGCAACCGTCCAGAATACCCTAGCAACCGCCTAGCAACGCCCTAGCAACCACCCAGAACACCCTAGCAACCGCCTAGCAACCACCCAGAACACCCTAGCAACCGCCTAGCAACCACCCAGAATACCCTAGCAACCACCTAGCAACGCCATAGCAACCACCCAGAATACCCTAGCAACCGCCTAGCAACAACCCAGAACACCCTAGCAACCGCCTAGCAACCATCCAGAATACCCTAGCAACCATTCAGAACACCCTAGCAATGCCCTAGTAACCACCCAGAATACCCTAGCAACCGCCTAGCAATGCCCTAGCAACCACCCAGAACACCCTAGCAACCAACCAAAACACCCTAGCAACCGCCTAGCAACCACCCAGAATACCCTAGCAACCGCCTAGCAACGCCCTAGCAACAACCCAGAATACCCTAGCAACCGCCTAGCAACCAACCAGAACACCCTAGCAACCGCCTAGAAACAGTATAGCAACCATCCAGAATACATTAGCAACCACCTAGCAATGCCCTAGCAACCACCCAGAATACCCTAGCAACCACCCAGAACACCCTAGCAACCACCTAGCAACACCATAGCAACCACCCAGAATACCCTAGCAACCGTCTAGCAATGCCCTAGCAACCACCCAGAATACCCTAGCAACCACCTAGCAACCACCTGAACACATGAATAAGCCATATCTCAGCACCAGAACATCGTACAGACATGTTTGTTGGCTCGTATGCAATCATGTACCACACCCTAGCAACCGAGCGGCGAGTTTTGCCATTGCAAGCACCATTTCACATTTTCTCCTGGAAATGTACATTCTAGTTCTTCTTCTTCTTCTTCCACTTTTTTTTCGGCGCGTAACTCCTCCCGCAGTTTTTGTCACAGACCCATGAATGAGGTGTCAAAACGTGCGGCCTGTTCGGGAATGGTGTGCTATGACTTTTATAAGCGATCGGGGGTACGATGTTCGCCCCAGGGGCGAAAAACGGCCCAAAAAAAACGCATAGACTTAACATGGGGAAAAACTTTGACGAATCATAGCTCAGAGATCAAATTTCACAGAAACGTGTGATTTGCCACATTTGAAGAGGCTGACAGGCTCTTTAAGAACATACCCCTAAATGGGGTAAAAGTTGCACCCCTGGGGGGCAGGAGCGGCCCAAAGTTGCCCAAAAAACCCCATTGACTTAACATGGTGAAAAACTTTGAAGAGTCATAGCTCAGAGCTCAGATTTCACAGAAATGTGTGATTTGCCACATTTGAAGAGGCTTACAGGCTCTGTAAGAACATACCTCACAGTGGGGTAAAAGTTGCACCCCTGAGGGGCAGGAGCTGCCCAAATATGCCCCCATAGACTTACTATGGTGTAGGACGGCCCATGAAATGGGCCGTCCTACACCATAGAAACCGCTTTTATATTGAACATAACTCTGGATCCCAGTGTCGTAGAGACAAAGGGGCGGGCTCATTTTACTCAGACGGCCAATCAGTGTCTCAAGATCATTGTGAAGCTATCAAGCCACGCCCTAGCAACCATTTAGAGCTCCTTAGCAACAAGTTCCATAGACTTCCATTAAAAGAGATCAAAGGGATATCTCAAGATAGAAGTGTCATAGAAACATGAGGGTGAGCTCGTTTGACTCGGGCCAGCAAACAGCCAATCCTGAATCACCTCAACACTTACTGGCCACGCCCTAGCAACCATTATCGAGCACCTTAGCAACCAAAATCCAAAGAGGGATATCTTCCATTCTGAATGTCACAGAGGCATGGGAGTTGGTTTATATCATTCATACTGACAAGCAGCCTTTGGAGTTTCATGATTGGAAGCTGCCAAGCCACTCCCTAGCAACTAAACAGAGTACCCTAGCAACCATTTTGCAAGACCTATATCTCTGCATCAAAACATCGTATAGAGATGGGGGTTGGTTTATACATTCACATTGACTTTGGAGCTTAATGATTGGCAGCTGCCAAGCCACTCCCTAGCAACCAAACAGAGTACCCTAGCAACCGTTTTGCAAGACCTATATCTCAGCACCAGAACATCGTATAGAGATGGGGGTTGGCTCTTTTTACTCATGCTAGCAAACAGGACTTGCTACATGCTACACATGCTAGCAGTGAATAGCTACATGCTAATATTGATTAGCTAAGTGTTAAATCATGCCAAGAAAATGCTACAAACTCCATAGTAACCATCTGTGACATCTACCAACCACCTAGTAACACCATAGCAACCACCCAGAATACCCTAGCAACCGCCCTAGCAACCACCAGAATACCCTAGCAATGCCTAGCAATGCCCTAGCAACCACCCAGAATACCCTAGCAACCGCCTAGCAACCACCCAGAACACCCTAGCAACCGCCTAGCAACGCCCTAGCAACCACCCAGAACACCCTAGCAACTGCCTAGCAACCACCCAGAATACCCTAGCAACCGCCTAGCAACGCCCTAGCAACAACCCAGAATACCTAGCAACCGCCTAGCAACCACCAGAACACCCTAGCAACCGCCTAGCAACCATCCAGAATACCCTAGCAACCGCCTAGCAACCATCCAGAATACCCTAGCAACCGCCTAGCAACGCCCTAGCAACCACCCAGAACACCCTAGCAACCGCCTAGCAACCACCCAGAACACCCTAGCAACCGCCTAGCAACCACCCAGAACACCCTAGCAACCACCTAGCAATGCCATAGCAACCACCCAGAATACCCTAGCAACCGCCTAGCAACCACCCAGAACACCCTAGCAACCGCCTAGCAACCACCCAGAACACCCTAGCAACCGCCTAGCAACGCCCTAGCAACCACCCAGAATACCCTAGCAACCGCCTAGCAACCACCCAGAACACCCTAGCAACCGCCTAGCAACCATCCAGAATACCCTAGCAACCGCCTAGCAACGCCCTAGCAACCACCCAGAACACCCTAGCAACCGCCTAGCAACCACCCAGAACACCCTAGCAACCGCCTAGCAACCACCCAGAATACCCTAGCAACCACCTAGCAACGCCATAGCAACCACCCAGAATACCCTAGCAACCGCCTAGCAACCACCCAGAACACCCTAGCAACCGCCTAGCAACCATCCAGAATACCCTAGCAACCATTCAGAACAACCTAGCAACGCCCTAGTAACCACCCAGAATACCCTAGCAACCGCCTAGCAACCACCCAGAACACTCTAGCAACCGCCTAGCAACCGCCTAGCAATGCCCTAGCAACCACCCAGAACACCCTAGCAACCAACCAAAACACCCTAGCAACCGCCTAGCAACCACCCAGAATACCCTAGCAACCGCCTAGCAACGCCCTAGCAACAACCCAGAATACCCTAGCAACCGCCTAGCAACCAACCAGAACACCCTAGCAACCACCTAGCAACCAACTGAACACATGAATAAGCCATATCTCAGCACCAGAACATCGTACAGACATGTTTGTTGGGTCGTATGCAATCATGTACCACACCCTAGCAACCGAGCGGTGAGTTTTGCCACTGCAAGCACCATTTCACATTTTCTCCTGGAAATGTACATTCTAGTTATTCTTCTTCTTCTTCCACTTTTTTTTCGGCGCGTAACTCCTCCCGCAGTTTTTGTCACAGACCCATGAATGAGGTGTCAAAACGTGCGGCCTGTTCGGGAATGGTGTGCTATGACTTTTATAAGCGATCGGGGGTACGATGTTCGCCCCAGGGGCGAAAAACGGCCCAAAAAAAACGCATAGACTTAACATGGGGAAAAACTTTGACGAATCATAGCTCAGAGATCAGATTTCACAGAAACGTGTGATTTGCCACATTTGAAGAGGCTGACAGGCTCTTTCAGAAAATACCCCTAAATGGGGTAAAAGTTGCACCCCTGGGGGGCAGGAGCGGCCCAAAGTTGCCCAAAAAACCCCATTGACTTAACATGGTGAAAAACTTTGAAGAGTCATAGCTCAGAGCTCAGATTTCACAGAAATGTGTGATTTGCCACATTTGAAGAGGCTTACAGGCTCTGTAAGAACATACCTCACAGTGGGGTAAAAGTTGCACCCCTGAGGGGCAGGAGCTGCCCAAAGTTGCCCCCATAGACTTACTATGGTGTAGGACGGCCCATGAAATGGGCCGTCCTACACCATAGAAACCGCTTTTATATTGAACATAACTCTGGATCCCAGTGTCGTAGAGACAAAGGGGCGGGCTCATTTTACTCAGACGGCCAATCAGTGTCTCAAGATCATTGTGAAGCTATCAAGCCACGCCCTAGCAACCATTTAGAGCTCCTTAGCAACAAGTTCCATAGACTTCCATTAAAAGAGATCAAAGGGATATCTCAAGATAGAAGTGTCATAGAAACATGAGGGTGGGCTCGTTTGACTCGGGCCAGCAAACAGCCAATCCTGAATCACCTCAACACTTACTGGCCACGCCCTAGCAACCATTATCGAGCACCTTAGCAACCAAAATCCAAAGAGGGATATCTTCCATTCTGAATGTCACAGAGGCATGGGAGTTGGTTTATATCATTCATACTGACAAGCAGCCTTTGGAGTTTCATGATTGGCAGCTGCCAAGCCACTCCCTAGCAACCAAACAGAGTACCCTAGCAACCATTTTGCAAGACCTATATCTCTACATGTAAACATCGTATAGAGATGGGGGTTGGTTTATACATTAACATTGACTTTGGAGCTTCATGATTAGCAGCTGCCAAGCCACTCCCTAGCAACCAAACATAGTACCCTAGCAACCGTTTTGCAAGACCAATATCTCTAAATCAGAACATCGTACAGAGATGGGGGTTGGCTCTTTTGACTCATGCTAGCAAACAGGACTTGCTACATGCTACACATGCTAGCACTGAATAGCTACATGCTAATATTGATTAGCTAAGTGTTAAATCATGCCAAGAAATGCTACAAATTAAATAGTAACCATCTGTGACATCTACTAACCACCTAGTAACACCATAGCAACCACCCGGAATACCCTAGCAACCGCCTAGCAACCACCCAGAAAACCCTAGCAACCGCCTAGCAACGCCCTAGCAACCACCCAGAATACCCTAGCAACCGCCTAGCAACCACCCAGAACACCCTAGCAACCGCCTAGCAACCATCCAGAATACCCTAGCAACCGCCTAGCAACGCCCTAGCAACCACCCAGAATACCCTAGCAACCGCCTAGCAACCACCCAGAACACCCTAGCAACCGCCTAGCAACCATCCAGAATACCCTAGCAACCGCCTAGCAACGCCCTAGCAACCACCCAGAAAACCCTAGCAACCGCCTAGCAACCACCCAGAACACCCTAGCAACCGCCTAGCAACGCCCTAGCAACCACCCAGAATACCCTAGCAACCGCCTAGCAACCACCCAGAACACCCTAGCAACCGCCTAGCAACCATCCAGAATACCCTAGCAACCGCCTAGCAACGCCCTAGCAACCACCCAGAACACCCTAGCAACCGCCTAGCAACCACCCAGAACACCCTAGCAACCGCCTAGCAACCACCCAGAATACCCTAGCAACCACCTAGCAATGCCATAGCAACCACCCAGAATACCCTAGCAACCGCCTAGCAACCACCCAGAACACCCTAGCAACCGCCTAGCAACGCCCTAGCAACCACCCAGAATACCCTAGCAACCGACTAGCAACCACCCAGAACACCCTAGCAACCGCCTAGCAACCATCCAGAATACCCTAGCAACTGCCTAGCAACGCCCTAGCAACCACCCAGAACACCCTAGCAACCGCCTAGCAACCACCCAGAACACCCTAGCAACCGCCTAGCAACCACCCAGAATACCCTAGCAACCACCTAGCAATGCCATAGCAACCACCCAGAATACCCTAGCAACCGCCTAGCAACCACCCAGAACACCCTAGCAACCGCCTAGCAACCACCCAGAACACCCTAGCAACCACCTAGCAACCACTCAGAATACCCTAGCAACCGCCTAGCAACCACCCAGAACACCCTAGCAACTGCCTTGCATCATCATAGCAAACTCCAAGAACACCCTAGCAACCGGGTGGTGTTTTTTGCCACTGCAAGCACCATTTCACATTTTCTCCTGGAAATGTACATTCTAGTTCTTATTCTTCTTATTCCGCCGCTTTTTCGGCGCGTAACTCGTCCCGCAGTTTTGGTCACAGACCCACGAAAGAGGCGTCAAATCGTGCGGATTATTCGGGAATGGTGTGCTATGACTTTTATAAGCGATCGGGGGTACGATGTTCGCCCCAGGGGCGAAAAAGCGGCCGAAAAATCCCATAGACGTAACATTGCGACAAACTTTGACGCGTCGTAGCTCGGAACGAGGATGTCGCAGAAACGTGTAATTTACCACATTTGAAGAGGCTGATAGGCTCTGTAAGAACATACCACACAATGGGGTAAAAGTTGCACCCCTGGGGGGCAGAAGCGGCCCAAAGTTGCCCCATTGACTTACTATGGTGTAGGACGGCCCATTTCATGGGCCGTCCTACACCATAGAAACCGCTTTTATATTGAACATAACCCTGGATCCCAGTGTCGTAGAGACAAAGGGGCGGGCTCATTTTACTCAGACGGCCAATCAGTGTCTCAAGATCATTGTGAAGCTATCAAGCCACGCCCTAGCAACCATTTAGAGCTCCTTAGCAACAAGTTCCATAGACTTCCATTAAAAGAGATCAAAGGGATATCTCAGGATATAAGTGTCATAGAAACATGAGGGTGGGCTCGTTTGACTCGGGCCAGCAAACAGCCAATCCTGAAACACCTCAACACTTACTGGCCACGCCCTAGCAACCATTATCGAGCACCTTAGCAACCAAAATCCAAAGAGGGATATCTTCCATTCTGAATGTCACAGAGGCATGGGAGTTGGTTTATATCATTCATACTGACAAGCAGCCTTTGGAGTTTCATGATTGGCAGCTGCCACGCCGCTCCCTAGCAACCAAACAGAGTACCCTAGCAACGATTTTGCAAGACCTATATCTCTACATGTAGACATCGTATAGAGATGGGGGTTGGTTTATACATTCACATTGACTTTGGAGCTTCATGATTGGCAGCTGCCAAGCCTCTCCCTAACAACCAAACATAGTACCCTAGCAACCGTTTTGCAAGACCAATATCTCTATATCAGAACATCGTATAGAGATGGGGGTTGGCTCTTTTGACTCATGCTAGCAAACAGGACTTGCTACATGCCACACATGCTAGCAGTGAATAGCTACATGCTAATATTGATTAGCTAAGTGTTAAATCATGCCAAGAAAATGCTACAAATTCCATAGTAACCATCTGTGACATCTACCAACCACCTAGTAACACCATAGCAACCACCCAGAATACCCTAACAATCGCCTAGCAACCACCCAGAATACCCTAGCAACCGCCTAGCAACGCCCTAGCAACTACCCAGAATACCCTAGCAATCGCCTAGCAACCACCCAGAACACCCTAGCAACCGCCTAGCAACCATCCAGAATACCCTAGCAACCGTCTAGCAACGCCCTAGCAACCACCCAGAACACCCTAGCAACCGCCTAGCAACCACCCAGAACACCATAGCAACCGCCTAGCAACCACCCAGAACACCCTAGCAACCGCCTAGCAACACCCTAGCAACCACCCAGAATACCCTAGCAACCGCCTAGCAACCACCCAGAACACCCTAGCAACCGCCTAGCAACCATCCAGAATACCCTAGCAACCGCCTAGCAACACCATAGCAACCACCCAGAACACCCTAGCAACCGCCTAGCAACCACCCAGAACACCCTAGCAACCGCCTAGAAACCACCCAGAATACCCTAGCAACCGCCTAGAAACACTATAGCAACCACCCAGAATACCCTAGCAACCGCCTAGCAACCACCCAGAATACCCTAGCAACCGTCTACCAATGCCCTAGCAACCACCCAGAATACCCTAGCAACCACCTAGCAACCAACTGAACACATGAATAAGCCATATCTCAGCACCAGAACATCGTACAGACATGTTTGTTGGCTCGTATGCAATCATGTACCACACCCTAGCAACCGAGCGGCGAGTTTTGCCACTGCAAGCACCATTTCACATTTTCTCCTGGAAATGTACATTCTAGTTATTCTTCTTCTTCTTCTTCTTCTTCCACTTTTTTTTCGGCGCGTAACTCCTCCCGCAGTTTTTGTCACAGACCCATGAATGAGGTGTCAAAACGTGCGGCCTGTTCAGGAATGGTGTGCTATGACTTTTATAAGCGATCGGGGGTACGATGTTCGCCCCAGGGGCGAAAAACGGCCCAAAAAAAACGCATAGACTTAACATGGGGAAAAACTTTGACGAATCATAGCTCAGAGATCAGATTTCACAGAAACGTGTGATTTGCCACATTTGAAGAGGCTGACAGGCTCTTTAAGAACATACCCCTAAATGGGGTAAAAGTTGCACCCCTGGGGGGCAGGAGCGGCCCAAAGTTGCCCAAAAAACCCCATTGACTTAACATGGTGAAAAACTTTGAAGAGTCATAGCTCAGAGCTCAGATTTCACAGAAATGTGTGATTTGCCACATTTGAAGAGGCTTACAGGCTCTGTAAGAACATACCTCACAGTGGGGTAAAAGTTGCACCCCTGAGGGGCAGGAGCTGCCCAAAGAAACCGCTTTTATATTGAACATAACTCTGGATCCCAGTGTCGTAGAGACAAAGGGGCGGGCTCATTTTACTCAGACGGCCAATCAGTGTCTCAAGATCATTGTGAAGCTATCAAGCCACGCCCTAGCAACCATTTAGAGCTCCTTAGCAACAAGTTCCATAGACTTCCATTAAAAGAGATCAAAGGGATATCTCAGGATATAAGTGTCAGAAACATGAGGGTGGGCTCGTTTGACTCGGGCCAGCAAACAGCCAATCCTGAATCACCTCAACAATTACTGGCCACGCCCTAGCAACCATTGTCGAGCACCTTAGCAACCAAAATCCAAAGAGGGATATCTTCCATTCTGAATGTCACAGAGGCACGGGAGTTGGTTTATATCATTCATAGTGACAAGAAGCCTTTAGAGATTCATCACTGGCAGCTGCCAAGCAACTCCATAGCAACCAAACAGAGTACCCTAGCAACCATTTTGCAATACCTATATCTCTGCATCAGAACATCGTATAGTGATGTGGGTTGGTTTATATCATTCACATTGACAAGAAGCCTTTAGAGATGCATCACTGGCAGCTGCCAATCAACTCCATAGCAACCAAACAGAGTATCCTAGCAACCATTTTGCAAGACCTACATCTCTGCATCAGAACATCGTATAGAGATGGGGGTTGGTTTATATCATTTACACTGACAATCAGCCTTTGGAGATTCATCATTGGACACTGCCAAGCCACTCCCTAGCAACCAAACAGAGTACCCTAGCAACCATATTGCAAGACCTATATCTCTGCATCAGAACATCGTATAGTGATGGGGGTTGGTTTATATCATTCACACTGACAATCAGCATTTGAAGTTTCATGATTGACCACTGCCAAGCAACTCCCTAGCAACCAAACAGAGTATCCTAGCAACCATTTTGCAAGACCTACATCTCTGCATCAGAACATCGTACAGATATGGGGGTTGGTTTATATCATTCACACTGACAATCAGCCTTTGGAGTTTCATGATTGACCGCTGCCAAGTCACTCCCTAGCAACCAAAGAGAGTACCCTAGCAACCATTTTGCAAGACCTATTTCTCTGCATCAGAACATCATATAGAGATGGGGGTTGGCTCTTTTTACTCATGCTAGCAAACAGGTCTTCCAACATGCTACACATGCTAGCTGTGAATAGCTCCATGCTAATAGCGATTAGGTAAGTGCTAAATTATGCCAAGAAATGCTAAGAACTCCAATAGTGACCATCTGTGACAACAACCAACCACCTAGTAACACCATAGCAACGACACTGAGCATGCACGCACGCGCTATGAAAATTTTTGCGGTTCTGATAAGTCGATTCAATTCTGGGAATCATTTTTGTTTCAAAATAGGTGAACCGGTTTATTTTAACCGGACGGTTGGTTCTTCCCACGACATTTTACTTACTACTTATGTCTTGTAGCCTACATGCCATTGTTTGCAGGCGTTTTACATAAGAGCTGTGAGTAAAAAAATTAAAATAATAATAATAATAAGAGCAGTGAGTCATATTACTCAATTGTTTTGTTTTGAGTGACTCGACTCACTTTGTTCAATTCGATTGTCAGTGACAGAAACGACTCTTTCCTCTGTTTTCATAGATATTCACATATTTCAGGATTCCGTGTGGTACATAATCACAAACTGTATATTTAAAATAATTATTAATAAAATAAAATAAAAACATTAAACTTACCTTAAAACAGTTGCACCCAACTGCTTTGCCCCTTTGTCCTCTCAAAATGACAGGTTCGGTTGGGAGCGAATTTAAACATCTCCAAGGCGCGAAACTCGTGAAACAACCCAGCGTTGCGACCCAGCAGTTTTAACCCAACAACTGGAAAATTAAAACTACCCAAATGTGTTTAAAATGTGATAAAATAACCCAACAAAATTACCCAACAGACTCAACCCAGCATTCTGGGTTAAAAAACAACCCAGCATTTTTTAGAGTGTAGTAGCCTGGGAAAACCCAGACAACTTCCGGCAAATTTAGATTTGCTCTGAAAGTTAGTCTGGCAAAGAGCTCATTCAAGTCCATTTCCAATCCGCCGAAATCGCGGGACGTTGGGGCGGGCTTTACACGATGACGACAGTGCTGGGATTTTGAAGCCTACATTACAAAGATGGATGCCGCCATCGAACATCACTCGTTCGAATCAGCTATCGCGTCTGTTTTAAGCGATTTTAAAAAATCCTTTTCGTTATAACCCGAGCAAAGAACAACACTCAAAGCCTTCATGTCTAAAAAATATGTTATCGCTGTCTTACCGACTGGATTCGGCAAAAGTCTGATATATCAGTGTGGCGAGCAGGACGATCGAGGCCGAGGGACGTGAGAGAACGGCGTGAGGAAGCATAGGAACGACGACGGTGAAGATCGAGAGAGGACAGGCCTGAATTTTATTTGATGTTTTGTTTTATTATGTGTGGCGGCAGTCGACCGTGAGGGACTTTGTATTTGTTTTATTTTGTCATTAAAATGTGTGAATGTTCGCCGGTTTCCGCCTCCTCCTTCCCATAACAACGAGCCCCGTTGGTCAATACTAAACGAATGGGTGGGTCTTAGCCATAGACTGCCTTAGCAAGAGCCCTCTGCATACGTCATCTTCTTCATCGCTCTGATTGGTTTTAGGTCTATCCAATTGCGCCAAGAGGCATTTGAGGGACGTCCGTTGGTGACGCCCCTTTGGAAATGATTTGTCTATGGAGCTTTGCCAGACCCTAACCAAAGCCCGTCTATTACGGAAAGCCTGGCCACTCCCTATTAAGGCCTATTGTACCGAATTTTTGGTTGTAGTTCCACCAGAGTACCACTGGGGGCAATTGTCTGAGTGCAGAATGAATGGGAGTCTATGGGGCTAAACGGCTAAATTTGTCTCTTTCACCCGATTGTCATTGAGAAATCTCAGATTTGAATGTAGGTTTTGCAAGTCCAACATGGGTTATAGGTCGAAAGTTGAATGAACGAGTACTTATGTCCTTTCGATTTATTACAGGTTGAGTTGTTGTTGCCCATAACACGCTAGCATTCTGCTAATGGGCGCTGATTGGTCAGTGAAGGACTGATTATGACCAGAGATACCGCTTGATGGCATCTGAACTCTCACACATGTATTTACCTGTGTCAGCTGTGTAGTCGATGCCTCGAGAGAAAAGAAAGTGCAGAACGCAAAAGCATAGATATAATAAATACATAGACGCCCTATTGGCCGCTTTGGACCGTTGCTGCGATAGTTTTCATATTGTGGAAAAAGCATTTTCTGTGATTTACCTGATTTTAGCAATAACAAAGATAACTGATGGATCCTTTATCTATGGTAATACGATAAGGCACAACTACAGTGCAATGCAAATAGTAAATATAAGATAAAATGAGAAGTAATAGTAAATAGTTTAGTCAATAAAATAAACAAACAGTATACAGCAAATAAAATAGTAATGAAAAGGCTATATAAAATATAGGCTATATAAAATAAAATGACACAACCCTGTCTATTTTTCAGTTTTATTGATCAGTAGGAGACATTATAACAGTATAAGTAGCCTAAAAGGTATAAGAAGAGTTATACAAGACAAGAAATAAAGTAAACGATTCAGACACAGCAGGATACAACGTTAAAATAGCCACAATATAAAGTTATGAAACTTCACTTTGCCTTCAGCAGCCAAAACGATTTGCCAGGGAACAAGATTAATGAGACCAAAGTTCGCCCGTTAGATATACACAAGACGAATTATATGTCATGTTTAACCACAAGACGAGACTTCAGAGCCAGCGGTAACGTCAGAAGCATTACCCGAGTAAAGGCTGTTCCCAGGCGGCGTGCAGAGCGCTGAGACCCCGGTAAAGGCTTGGATATCACAACTCAAACGAAAACGTCAATCAAATTTTTAAATAGGCGCTATCTTTATAAATAAACCACAGATTTGAGCTTTAAACAACTACATTGTCAACTGAAAAACTATTAAAACTACATTTCGTGACACAATAACAGTAGTATTTTGTAAATTTCGCGGCTTCTCTCGTCTGTCTATGCGCGGAATCACCAGTGACTGAAGGATTGCCGTAAAGCAGAATCTCGGTATGATGTGTATGACGTCATTGACTTTTTAAAAGACTTTTTCAAGCAAATAAGTGACTCTAAAAAATCTAACACCCAGTAATGTGTAATTTCTTTACATCTTCTTTCGAATACAACATTCGAATTACTAGACAAAAAATTATATCCTGAGAAAAGTGGATTTTTAGGGGTATTGCTCCATAGACCTCCATTCATTCTGCACTCCGCCTGTGAGCGCCCTCACATGGACCCAGAGTGGAACTGCAACAGTTCAGAACCCGGAAGTTTAATATAAGTGGGAGTTGGTAATCCATCAGCCGGAAGTTGAAGCTGCCTCCGGGGGCCGCCATTGTAGCTGGCTATAACCTGATGTTAGCGTCCCATTGACTCCCATTCATTTTGGCGTCACTTTGACAGCGAATAACTTTACACCTGAGGCGTCCAAAGACTCCATTTGTCCATTATTTATTTCTAAAGAAACACGACAATGTATAAAAGGCTCCATTACTTTGTATCTTACGTTATGGCCCCGTAGATGCCGTTTTTGTAAAAATAGGCTAACGATTGCGTCATAACACGCGACTCTCTGTCGCGCAGAACAGACATTTACCGTAAAGACAGAAGTAGAAGCTCGCTCGCAATCGGGGGGACGTGGAGGCATAAAGTCAAGGGAGAAGCCCAAAGAGAGTCATAAAGTTGCTCCTGCTGCTCATGAACAGCTAATACTCACGATCTCCGGCTCTGCAAGATTCAGAAGAGAATGATTCAGATTCCTCTTGGCACCGCTACTAGAAGACGTACAACTGTCAGTCAGGTTGCTCACGTCGTCAAGCTCAGTTTGAGCATGCGCAGTACGCTTGGCTATCAGGAAGTAAGTGCCCATGTTGGGCTTCAACTCTCTCCGTTGAAATCAACGGTCGCTGTGTCCATTTCTTTTACTGTCTATGAGTTCTCCCCATATTAGACATTCTCTGCCCTAACTCAGTTTCAACTGAGAAGGGTCTGGTTTTAACCAGGCTAAGAGTGTAGGCTACCTCAGAATGAATTGCATTGTTAGCCCACCCCAAAACTTAAACAAAATAATATTAAATGCTGACCAATACTTAATTATATTACTTTTTTATATACTAAAAATTATATAATTTAATAAAACAAGCAAAATGCAATTTGTTTTGTCATATGAGTTATGCATTAATGAATACACGTGAACATCTCAATTGTCAGTCAAGCAATAAATTAATGCATACATTAAATAATTATATTTTATATACTGACAAGAATAAGAAACATGAATAAATGAGTAAAAGAACAAATAAAAGTAACCATCACACAATAAACAAATGCATATACAATTCAACAACATATGAAACAAATCTTTATTCAAACTACAAGCATGTATTTAAAGAGCCTGAACCCCACATCCTGCCATCTCAACACAGCGGTTCCCATTCTGCGGCTTTATTTTGATGAATTCACCAGAGGTGACCGTGCCTTCGTGCCGGAGCTTGTTGCTGCGCTGCGCTTCACAATCTGAGGCGATAAGGGCAGATGGAGAGATGGAGCGTCTCATCCATGGCATCGTTTCCAGGATTCAGCTCTGGGCTCCTCATCCTCAGTGCTCACACCAGTCTGAATAAAAACATGTTTAGTTACTTAATAGATTTGTTTATTTACAGCACATTTGTCTAATGTCAACAGTGTTGACAACAGTGAATTAACGTTATCCTATAATAATGCCACACATACATCACTCAGATGTCTTTTTCATGTTGTGATGTGCTCATCTGCAATATGCCAATACTTACAATATTTTCCTTTCAGATGTAAATAGACATTTTAAATAAGCGCGTTTTAAGATGTATATGGTTATGTAAATCCACTTTAGATACGTTTCGTGTGCTTAGAGCTCCCCTGTTAGCTAGCTATACAAAACATGTTTTTACAGCAAAATCACAACTATACTATACTGTCTAACTACTTTACACCTTCAACAGTTAAAACGTTTACTCTATAGTAGTTTAACACATAAAGAACCGTGTTTACTCACATTTGAAACCCCCCGCGTCGCTGATCTCCATGATGTTTGATAATGACGTATCCTCTCGCGTGGCCTCCTGGGATAGAAGAGTACCCATCGGACAGCACTCAAAAATCGGGCCGGAAGCAGTAAGCCATCCGGGAACTTCTCGCCTATACTCTTTTATGAATACTGATGTTTCGAACGTACTGCTTCTTTCAGGTACTGTTTTTGCCTACTATATAGTAGGAAAGTAGGCATATTCGAACACACTTAAAGGGTACCTATCATGGAATTTTGAAAATTACCTTTCATGTAGTGTGTAACATAGATCTAAGTGAACGAAAACATCCTGCAAAGTTTTAAATATGAAAGTTCACCGTAGACAAAGTTATTGTCTCTCAAAAGTAAGAGTCGACTCTGAGTCACTGATATGAATCGATAGCCGAACGATGCATTTTCTCTAACTTTCGTACGTCACTTGTACAAGTTATTTGAATAAGAGACGCCCACTCATTGCGCTCGCCAGAAAACAGTGAAAACATCATGTCGACGAGCTGTTCTGAAGTGCGAATCAAAAGCGAACTTTTTTTTCACTGCGCAGGGACGAGCATGTGAAGAATCTGGCTAGAGTTTATATTTACAACTATACCACACAGGTATAGCCACCTTGAGCTGTGTTCGCGTCATTTTAATGAGGATTCCTTTACAAACATAAATGCTTTCAAGTGTGGATTCGCGAGTCGCCTGATACTGAAGGAAGGTTCAGTACCAAGTTTATTTGGATCGGCTTCATCCTCCGAATCACAACTTGTAAGTACTGTTAATAATTGTTGCTTTTATGGGTTTTGGAGCATGCTCAATAAGTGTGTGTGTGTGTGTGTG